>APFE031009197.1:54402-180401 GCA_000404065.3 Pinus taeda
CCCGTTGGCTCACCCGCTCGTCGGCTTGCCTGGGACCACCCATACGATATAAACAACTTTCCACCAAAACTTCATCGCATATGTTCCATTTTTCTTCATGGTTTCTCCCACCATGTTGCACCTTCGCTCACCACCTGCACCCTTGACCTCGTGGTCCTCACACCGGCAGCCCAACGACCCATGTGGGTACCGAGGCGATTTCGGGAATCACCCCGCCAACCCCACAGGTTGTTAGGCCACGCGAGGTGGGGTGGAGGGATGTAGATAGCCCTTCGCCCGACCCTGGTAGCCCAACAGCCCGCGGGGTGGTGGGGTGATTACAGGAATCACCTTGCCCTCCGCCCCACCTTGGCGCTCAACGGCCCACGGGGGTAACGAGGTGATTCCAAGAATCACCCAGCCACCCTTGCGGGCCATTGGGCCACCGGGGTGGGACGGAGGGCTGTGGATAGCCTCCGCCCACCCTAGTAGACCAACTGCCCATGAGGGTGGCTGGGTGATTCTAGGAATCACCTTGTCACCCTCGCAGACCATTGGGCTACCAGGGTGGGGCGAAAGGCTACGGACAACCTTTACCCCACCTAAGCAGCCTAACAGCCCACGGGGTTGGTGGGGTGATTCCAGGAAACACCCCGCCCTCTACCCCACCCAAGCTGCCCAACGGCCCACGGGGGTGGTGGGGTGATTCCGAGAATCACCCCTCCCTTTGTCCCACCCTGGTTGGTGAACAACCCGTGGGGGTGGTGGGGAGATTCCGTGAAGCACTCGTCATACGCCCCACCCCAGTAGTGCAACAACCTACAAGGGTGGCAGAGTGACTCCGGCAATCACCCAGCCCTCCAGCACACCCTAGCAGCCCAACAACCCACGGGGGTGGGAGGTGATTCCAGGAATCACCCCACCCTTTTCCCTACATAGGAGTCCCAATGACCCATTGTGCTGGCAAGGTGATTTCCTGAAACACCACGTCATCGACCCCACCCCTAAATGGCCCAACAGCTCATGGGGGTGGTGGGGTGATTCCGGGAATCACCTCACCTTCCGTCCCACCCCGGTGACCCAACGACCCATGGGGGTGGCAAGGTGATTTCGGGAATCACCCCACCCTGGTGGTGCAACGTCCAGTCAGGGTGGTGGGGTGATTTCGGGAATCACCTTGCCCTCCGCCCCACTACGACAACCCAATGACCAACGAGGGTGGTGGGGTGATTCTGGGAATCACCTCGCCCTCCACCTCACCCCTGCAGCCCAATGGCCTGCAGGATTGGCAGGGTGATTTTAGGAATCACCCCGCCCTCTACCCCACACCAGCGGCCCAATGGCCCATTGGGGTGGTTGTGTGATTCCCTTAATCACCCCGCCCTTCGCCCCACCCCAGCAGCCCAACAGCCCATGGGGGTGGCAGGGTGATTCTGAGAATCACCCCGCCCTCCACCCCACCTCAATGGCCTGGCCTGCAGGGGTGGCGTTGTGATTCTAGGGATCACCGCACCCTCCACCCCACCTCAGCGGCCCAACAGGCCATGGTGGTGGCGGGTTGATTATGAGAATCACCCCGCCCTCCACCCCACCTCGACTGTCAAGCACATGAGTCGAGTGTGTTGTACGGCCGCATTTAACCAACGGGTTGATAGGAGTTGGCACTGGCGAATGATGGGCAAGGGCATCCAAGGGTGTTTGTCCAAACAACCATGCAAGGGCATCGAGCTGAACGACCAAGCGAGGGCATCCGAGGGCATTTTTCTTAACGACCGTGCAAGGGCATTGGACTGAACGACTGGGTGAGGGAATCTGAGGGCATTTTTCTGAACAACCATGCAAGGGTGTTAGGTTGAACGACTAGGCAAGGGCATCCAAGGTCATTTTTCTGAACGACCAAACGAAGGAGACACGACAGTTGAGTCGGTTGGTGGGCGAGCTGACTCATTCGAAAATTAGAAAGAAGGAATGTATGGTGGTCGGCCAAGCATGGAGTCACAATGATTCATGTAGGGCAAGCTATATATATGGGTGTACTTTGGCATTAGATAAGGCATCAAAATCAAATGCATAGTTCAAAGCATCAAAGAGTGGAACAAGGTGAAAGTGTGAATGTTAATCTGAAATTTGGGCGAAGGTGCAGGTGGACGAAGTGCAAGTCCGAAGCACCCGAGCCGAGGAAAATCGTGCGAAGTCATTTGGGTGAAGGCATCGTTCAGGAAAGTTGTGCTATGGCGTTGGGCGAGGGCATCATGCTGGGAATTCGTGTGAAGTTGTCGGGTGAGGGCGTCATCCAGAAAATTCGTGCAAAGGCATCAGGCGAGGGCATCATGCAGAAAAGTCGTTCAAAGTCATCGAGCGAGGGTGTTCGTTCAGGGTCATTTGAGAGCATTCAGGAATGATCATTCAAGGTCATTCAAGGGCACCACAAGGTTTCTGTTTGAATGGTCGTTTGGGGAGTCATTTCAGGGCACGATAGGACGTCCACCCGAACATCTCGAGTTGGTCGAACGGTGAACTGGGTGAAACCTTGAATGGGTGAAACGACCCACCAGTGGACGAGTTGGGCGTTTGATGGAAACGCCTGATGAGTTGAACGAATTGAATGAAACGTGTTCGAGTGAATGTGCAAAGGCAAATGATGAGTTGGGCAAGATTCGTGTGGTGACTGTGTGGGCATGCTGACGGGCTAGGCAACTGAGTCTGCCGATGAATGTAAAATTTGCCGAAGTGTAAATTTGGGGTTTCCTCGAGATTTAACTTATATACTATATAATAATATGATATTATATATAGAAAATATATATATACAGTAAATTAATATAGCTATATATTATATGTATCATATAATATATATATATAGTAACATATATATATTATATATATATAGCAATGATATATATGAATAATATTATGATATATATATATATTGGTAATATATTATATTTATATATATATTACGGCAGACTCATTATAGGGAGTTTCCCCTCCCTTTATACTATTGTGAATTTATGTGTTAATGTTGTTTATGGTAAATTTTTATGGTTTTCGCTGTGTATAAAGGAAAACATTGGTAAAGAAGAAGATAAATTAAGTATCAAAAGCTAGGCGTAGTCCACAATCGCAAGTATTGGTGGAAAGAAAGTGGTCGATCGTGTCGCACCTCACTATAGTGCGGTTGAAAGAGTACTGCACCTCTTCCCTAACTCACCCTCTGCCCCATCTCGATGGCCCAGTGGCCCGCAGGGGTAGTGGGGCGATTCCGAGAATCACCATGCCCTCTGCCCCACCTTAGCGGCCTAATGGCCCGCGGGGGTGGCGGCATGATTCTGGGAATCACCCCACCATCTTCCCCACCTCGGCAGCGTAACGACACGAGGAGGTGGTAGGGTGATTCCAGGAATAACCCCGCCCTCTGCCCCACCCTGGTCACCCAATGGCTTGTGGGGGTGGCAGGGTGATTTTGGGAATCACCTCACCCTTCGCCCCATCCTGACAGCCTAATGGTTCATGGGGGTGGTTGGGTGAATCACCCCGCCCTCGTCCCCACCCTGGTGACCCAACAACTCGCAGGGGTGGTGGGGTGAATCTGGGAATCACCTTGCCCTCCGCCCGACCCCGGTGGTACAATGGCCCGCAAGGATAGCGAGGTGATTCTGGAAATCACTCTGCCCTCGACCCCACCCCAGCAGCCCAATGGCCCTTGAGGGTGGTGGGGTGATTCCGGTAATCACCCGTCTGTCCACCCCACCGCAATGGCCCAACAACCCGCAGGGGTGGTGGGGTCATTCCGAGAATCACCCCACCCTCTATTTGACCCTCACGGGCCGTTGGGCCATTGGGGTTATTGTTATTGTCAAGCTTCATGGGGAAAACAAATTCAAGGATGTAGCTTACATGGTAAGACGTTTAAAATGTATATTTGATTAATGTTAAAAAAATCATTTATGTACAAGTTAATTGAACTTTTACTATTTCATGCTATAGGCAAAAGTCAAATCTTCTTAATCGTGAAGATAGACTATTTATAAATGATTGTGAGATCATCCATATTGATAGTTGGGCAAAAGATGATAGTTATATGTCTATGTTTTTTAATCGGGTAGATGGAAAGAGTCATAGCCAAATACTGACTCATGATGTTGTTGTGAGAAAACTAACATATGAAGACAAGGAAGCAAAAGGAGAAATAATTAACATTTATCAAAAGCCATAGTTATTGATTAACTATCTTATAGACATATTTTCAAATGAAGGAGATTTGGTTCTGGATTTTTCTTGTCAGGGTAGAAGTTTTATATATATGGAATTGAATTTCAAATATTTATCTTAATTCATTTCATTGTATTATTTTACTTCATTAGTTCTTTGGTGCTTGGATAATTAGCGTAACTTACAGTTGCCTTCAAAAAAGGATAGAACATGCATTGCCCTAATTGAAGAAGACCAATATCAGTGCCCCTTTTTTGGCATTATTCATACAAACAGAATTAATTGCTCTCGTCAGTCTTCCATGATGAATGCAAAGAAATTGCGGGTTGAAGAATAGGGGGCTTTAGTGAATTAACGTGTGGCAAAAGAGGCAAAGAACCCCAACCACCATTACACGGAATGTTGAAAGCATACATTGGGAGATTTCCACAGACATCAAAGATTCATTATGAAGAGGATGAGCAAAATGGAAGCAGAGAAATTATTGTGGAATGAAGACAATGATGAAACTCTAGAGGACGAAGAGTTTGGATTACATGATATTGTTGATTAAATTTAAGTTATGCTTGGAAGTCAAGCTCATTTTTTGTAACTATTAATTAGTTATACTTGTAATGTTTTGGCTTTGACATTTTATGAGAAGAAAAGGCAGTCAATTAAGGTTGTTATGAATTTAATATTTGTGTTATGTGATTTTCACATTAATTTTTATGTTAATCATTATTTTTTGAAAAAAACTGTAATTATTATTATTATTTTACATGAAATTCATAAAAAAAAACTATTATTTAACCATTTTTAGTTAAAATTTTCCTATAAAAATTGTGATTTTGACATGTCATTTCTAGCAAGAAATTACAAAAAATTATCAAAACGTGTAGTTATTTAGTTATGTTTATGTTAAAAATGGTTATTTTTATGTCAAATGTTAAAATTAATTTTTTTAGAGAATTATTTCATGTGGATTGAAAAAGTAATTAACGGTGTATAAATGTGTGGAATACTGAAAATTCAAAACATCGACCTTGTTCTTTAAATATGCAAAACAATAAAAACCCCATTACAAAAAAAAATTAAAATAAAAACAAGAAAAATATAAAATTTAAAGTGTCAAAATTTGTTAAATTTAGAAATAATTATTTACATTTCATATATTAGAAAATTTAAAGTCAAAAAAATAGGTTTTTTAAAAAAATGGCCCAATATAGAATCATCACTTTTTAAATCAGCATGCATATTACTAACATTCTAAAACGTAATGTACATAAAAAAAATTTAAAGTGCTAAAAACTATACTCTAAAAAAAATATGTGTTCTGCATCCCCCCTTTTCAAAATCGGGTCACTCTTTTGCTATCTCTACGAAATAGATAACAGTATCAGTTTCCATTTCAAAGTTTACATTGTTGTATAAACAAAATTTAAATGTTTAAGGCACAGCATGACTAGAAAACACATAAATAGACAGTCCCTCTGTCTTTCTCACCTCTTTCTGTTCGCTGAATTCCGCACAGATGCATACATTTAAACATAATCACTAATTCCAATAGAAATCATCATTGCATGTTAAATCACACTATCCACACTCAGAATTAGCTCTCTATATACACATAAATACATATTCGAGGCTCTCCAACTCTCTCTATCCTATTTCTTTTAATTGGAGCCTCTGGTTTTTTTCTCCTCTGCCTGTAGGCTTATAGTTCCATCTTCAATCCTCTCTCAAATTCCTCTTATTTTCTCAAAAACGAAAGGAAATTACATATATGTCCTATCCAACAATTTCCTTCCACAAATAAAGGAATGCACTTTATTTTAAGAAATCAAATCCTATCTTAACTAATCATTCTGACTAATTGGCTTGATCTCCATGCAGGGAGGATCATTTGCCATTTTTATTCCCAATTCTGTTTAGAATTAGGCCACTCTTAGCTACTTTTTATTTGAAATTAATACAAATTTAACAACCAAGTCTTCCTCCAAACTTGCATTAGCCACAACATGTGACCACTCCATCACATTATTGGCTAGGTCTAGATGCTCTTGCATCAGACTCCCAAAGTTTAAAATTCATCATGATCTCCTGATCTTGCACTTCTAATCTGTGTCCTCCTGGATCCCATACTTGGTTTGGTAGTCTCTCGTTGGTTACTGTTGTTGTTGTTTGTTCTTCAAGTCAACCTCCTTTGTGTTGTAATGCCCCATTTGCTATGCTCACACTGTCTGCTGTTGTCTTTCACATATTTTACTGTTGTTTTGCTCATCTTAATTTGTAGTTTTCCATTCCCTTTACTTGTACCATTCCTTCCAACCAATCTTCTTTTCTTCTTTTGTCCTGTATTTGTTTTATTGGAATGTTGTTGTATGATTTTCCACAACTCATCCAATTCTTTGTCCACTTCACTTCTCACGTGTTGAACACTATTCTCCTGCATCTGATTGTGTTCTTAAATAAGAACATCATAATCTCTATGTCCATAACCTTCCATATACATTTCTGAAATGTAAAAATTCCTTCTCCATTTATTCTTTGCAACAATTCTAGGTCCTTCTTCTGGTTTCTCATTCATGACTTCATCATTCCTTACTTCAAATTCTAGCATACCTGTAACTCCACAAATTTATTGAAAACATAGAATTCGTTCATTTTTCTGAGACATTCTGATCTCACCCATCATTAATTCAATATGTTCTTCATAATTAGCTTCTTGGTTCAGATTGACTTCACATTGCTTTTTTCCTGCATACAAATCTTCACCAGATTCAAGCAATTCATTAAACACAAATGAATTATGCCACAAATCTGTCATCTCATGTGGAATTTCTTCCAAGAGTTCTACACAATCTTCATTGTCTGCATCATCTTTCTTTAATCCTTCTTTACTCTGGCTTTCTTCAAGGTCAATGATCCTCAATCACTGTTTAATATCTACAAAGTCTTCTATATCAATCTTCAATAGTTGTCCTCCTTTGGCTTCAGTTTTAAATAGTTGTCTAATATCTACATAATTTACTGCAGCTACATTTAACAGCTACTCTTCCGTCTACATCACATAATTATGTGAGTTTCCTTCACTTATGACAACACTAAACAGGTGCCTTATCGAAGTGTATCCTTCGATTTCAATAATTCTTTTTCCATCCTCCTTTTGACTTATCCTATAGATGTCATCTGCCTAGACATATTCCTGCACTTGGTTGTAACTTCCCTCCTTATTCTGCATATGACTACGAGTAGTCATCTCCCCACTTGTTAATATAACAGTTTCCGATAATTGTTTGTCTTTCCTCAAGTATATATGACCTACAAACACACAACAACTTTCAATTTCCAAAATACAGTACCTTCCATTTTCTTTTGATGCTTCAAGCACCAATCCTCCATCATAGATCTTTTGGATATCAGTAGATCCTTCTTGCTGTAACTCCCTTTCTATGAGTCTTTCCTTCTTTAACAAATCAATATGAATTTGTTCAAGTTCCCTGAACTCATTTATCATCTTGTCATTCCACCTCTGTTGCAATATCTTCCACTTGACTTTTTTCTTCATTCTCCATATGCATCTTTGGTCTTCTTCTGTCTTCTTTTGTACTGCCAGACTAATTTCTTATTCTTCATTCTGCTGCCAGTAGCTATACTTCTGTAATCTAATGCCTTCCTCAAATTCACTCTCATGTAGTTGATCATCCCTTTCAAATTGCCGGTTCTTTCCATCTTCATCTTGCTAAATTAATACTTATGCCCCCTTCATGTCTCTGAGGACATAAATTCCTTGTTGCTCTTGATCTTTCATCTCACCTTCAAATAACCTCTGCTCAATTTCTCTGATTTCAACATCATATTTATTAATGTTGTCTTCCACACCTGCAGTCAAATCATTAAATGGAGAGTCTAAACATTTACTTAACTCTATAAATTTTAGAGACCTTTCATCCTTATCATGCATAGTATCCATATCCTTTCCTTCCTCAGGTTCTGAAAGCTTCATTTCTTCTTCAAGTTCTTTGAGCAGTCTTTCCAAGAATTATATTTCCTTGTGAAATCTCTCCAGCAGTTCATCACAATTTCCATTCTTAACTTCATTCTTTTCCTAGCAATCCTCCTAAGTTATCCTTCTTTCTTCACTATCATATTGCAAAGTTCTTTCATCAGTTTCATATAACAAATTCATGTGTTTACCTTCTTGCACTACCACTATGGCATTTTCATTTGGCTTCTGGTCCACATCATCTTCATCTGACTATCTTACACCAAATAGACATTCATCTATGAACTCTTTCTGCTGCAATAAATCAGCATCTTCTTCCTCTAGAAAGCATTCCCCATCATACTTCACCTCAAGAGCTTCATTCTTGTTTGTGACAGTTCCACTAGACTATTCATCATCCTCCGCATATCCTGCAAACACACAGAAACTATGAGAATAAAAATCACAAGGCTTCATTGCCTCATCTGCTTCCCTTGTCAACATATCTTCGAATTGTTCTGAATGCCAATAGTCCATGAGATCTTCAGTTGATCTCTCATTATCCTCTTCACACATTTCACCTTGTTCTGGTCTACAAATGGAAAGTTCCATTTCTGCTTTTGCTTCTCTAAGTTCCTCTAATTCCTCTTGAGCACTCAATATCTGCTCAATCTTTCTCAATTCTTCTGCTATCTCTAACTTCACTTGCTGATTTCTCTTCTCTTGTAGCCTCTGCCACTTTACTCTTTTCCTCATGGTCCAACCATGCTTCTGGTCTTTATCACTTCTATGCAGCATCTCCATCAATATTCCAATCTGGAACTCTATCTCAGCTCTCTCTCTATCAAACTCTTCTTGACTCATTCTTTAGCCATTTGCTTTGGCATCTTTCCTTCTGTTGTGGCTTTTCCCTAAACCTCTGCTATGACTATCTGCAATCATCTTCTTCTCCTCTCTTTCCATGAGCTCCTCACTCCTCTGCAACAAGCCTCTGCAACAGCAAGTCCTCCTTACTGTGATCTTACCTCACTAAGCTCTCCTCACTCAGTCTTTTGGTAAGCACGGTCCTCTATCTGGAACCTTCTCTTGAGCAACACCTTTGCTCCTTCCAGGCTTCTACAATCTCTCAATCCCTCTTGAGAACACTTCAGTTGTCCTCTTTGTCCAATCTCTTGTTGGATTCTTCAGGTTCACTACCACTTCTGAGTGCTTTCCTTGCTCTGTTTTTGAGAACACATATGGTTCTTCTCTCACAACTTCTCTTGTTCTATAGTGTTGCATTCTTCACACTTTCTTATGTTTTCACCTGTATTTGAATGGATTTCCTCTGTCTCTTGCATCTGCCAGTTCTGCTACAATCTCTAAGAACATCCCAAAAGTTCTTCTACAGTATCGCTACTATAATCTGGTACCAAACTTCATTCATTCAACATGTTGTTGTTTCCATACCTCTGTAGTCTTAAATCTTCATAAGAAAACATCTCTTCACAGGAAATTTCTTCCTTTCACACTCCCTTTCATTCTTCCTTTGTTCCACGTGGTTGCCAAACTTTGTGTTGTGGATGTCTTTTTGCTCTGCATTCATAAGTATCTATTTTTCATAATGTTTTGGTGTTGATACCCTATATAAACACCTTCGAGAACAACATAAATACACAGTCCCTCTGTCTTTCTCACCTCTCTTTGTTTGTTGAATTCCACACAGATGCATACATTTAAATAGAATCACTAATTCCAATAGAAATCATCATTGCATGTTAAATCACACTATCCACACTCAGAATTAGCTCTCTATATACACATAGATATATATTCGAGGCTCTCCGACTCTCTTTGGCCGATTTCTTTTAATTGGAGCCTCTGGTTTTTTTCTCCTCTGCCCGTAGGCTTACAGTTCCATTTTCAATACTCTCTCAAATTCCTCTTTTTTCTCAGAAATGAAAGGAAATTACATATATGTCCTATCCAACAGTTTCCTTCCACAAATGAAGGAATTCACTTTATTTTAAGAAATCAAATCCTATCTTAACTAATCATTCTGACTAATTGGCTTGATCTCCACGCAGGGAGGATTATTTGCCATTTTTATTCCCAATTCTATTCAGAATTAGACCACTCTTAACTACTTACATTTATTTGAAATTAATACAAATTTAACAACCAAGTCTTCCTCCAAACTTGCATTAGCCACAATATTTGACCACTCCATCACATTGTTGGCTAGGTCTAGATGCTCCTACATCATACATTTCCATTTCAACCACTCTTTTCCCTTTGTATCCTTTTTCCTTGAAATTGTTGCTTGCTTGTCTTGAATCATCTGGTTCACCTTTAGTTGCATGTTCTATTGTTATAGGCATGCTATTAGAGCATTTTCCTCTATCAATCTACCCAACAACTTTTTGATTTCAACGTCCTTAACCCTGATTATCTTATTTTTAATTCTTCCCTCTTATTCGTTCTCTTTTGTTGTCACATGTGTGTCCGGACGAGAGGAATCTTCATGCTATGAGGATACTACTTATTTACCTGTTGTCGACATGGCCCCTTGAAACATCTCTTGAGAAAACACAATCATATTAGCTCTAGAGTAGGTCTAAGACCCTTCTAACCTGTCCTTTCTCTTTGTTGATCTGCTTGAAGAAGCGATCTCTTGTTACTTGGATGAGCTTGTAGGTATTGTTTTATCATGAGACCTAGTTTAAGAAGATGGAGGAAATGATAAATTAGCAAAATGGTCCCAAGATGCATTTTCTTGTGCAAGTTGATGACAAACCAACACTTTCACTAGGCCATGATGAGACAAACTAGAATGGTGTTTGTCCCCTTGTGATTGTACCTTTTATGCAAAAATAAGCCTCAACGATGGAGATATATATCTGTAACCATAAATCGTTTTAGAAAATGGAGAGAGGTTTTTGTATAAAAGGATGTTGTGAAGACAAAAATCTCTCATTTTCTGGAAATCTATTTTCATTTTCTTTGAATCTGTGCCACAAAATCATGACTAAAACAGGAAATTGACTTGAATTTTTTTTTATTTTCTAACATAAGTCTCCAATAAAGTTTCATATCTCCCAATCTATTATACCTATGTAAAAACTGAATGAGGTTTTTCTTCCTTGGTGTATTATTAACAAAAACTCTTTCACTTTTGTGAAATTCTTCTCCATTTTCTCAAAACCATCCTTTGAAGAAAAACTAGCCCTATGTGTGGCAAATGATTTGTCCCTTGGAATGACTTCTTGAAAAACGATGGAGAAATTATGTTTATAAGATGAAATGACCTCATACTTTTTTATATGACCTCCCTTATGCCTCCTTTTCTCTAAGGTTTCAGACTCCATCTCAGCACTTAGCTCTTAGGATAGCAATTAGGGTTTTGACTTTGTCAAAATAGGGAATTTTCAAGAGCTATGAGGGAGTTTGGAGACAATGAGGGGGATAGGGATGTGATAAAATCCTCAGAAAATTTGGGGAAGTAGTGGGGGAGTTTATGAAGCTATAAAAACCAGAATTACTGAATTTGGGTGAGCGGAAGGCTTCCAAAACAAGAAAACACAGTCCTATATTGAAAAAGAGTGCAGTTTGTCTCGGGTTTGGGTAGAAATGATGAATTTTGGGAGTGGGTTTGATGCAAGGTGTGTGGGTAACTTTATTTAGGATAGATTATGGTGTGGAAGCATGTAGGTATGAGTTTTAGTAGAAAATTTGACAAGAGAAGGTGAAAACCTTGTTAACTGCTTTCAAAACCCTAGGAAGTAGAGATGAGATAAATGAGCATAGGTAATGGAAATAAAAAGAGTTTGAACCCTAGGATATAAACACCAACCTATTTCAATTGTAGAAGAATGACACCATGATGGAGCAAGAAGCTGTAGAAGGCCCACACATTTGGAGAAACGATGGAGCTGCAACCTGGTAATGCGCAGTAGAGGCAGGGTCATTTGTGTAGCACAGTTTCCAGAAATCAGTTTTGGATGCAAGTAACTCTTCTTGGCATGGAACAATCAACTTAATGGAATTATATGGAGAGTTTGATGCAACAATGAGCAAGTGGAGAATGACAAGAGTGAATGGTGAGCTTTTATGGATGAAGAACACTGATTTTCCTTTGTAGAATAATAGCGAACCCACCAACAATTTACATTTGGACCTTAAGACTTTATTTTTTATGTTTTCTAATGATATATAATTTGAGAAAATGAAATAAAAACATAGCTTTCAAACCTTAGTTACTAACTAACTTCCACTATTCCTTCTAACATGAATTTGAATGGTAAAAAGACCAATTTTCCATAATTACACCTAGTGACCCAGTGACCTAGTGATGACTTATTGATTACTTATTCAGTGGATTATGAACAAAATATTAAAATCACACTCTACTAATGATGATATGTCTTGACCAAGATAGTGCCTTTGACCATGAGACTGAAAGGAATAGTGGAGACTGACTTTCATAACCTGTGATCAAATTTTATTTAAAAAACTTTTTGAAACTAAAAAATTGACCAAAAATTCTAAAAATAGCTATGTAAAAGCACGTTTGATCGTCGGTGACAGGATGCAAACACTGACACTAACAAATACCATCATCCAAACTTCCATTATGTGAAAATCACATGAAGTCATAGGAAAATTGTATGCATGGACTAAGGTGACTAAGCCATGTGGCTAAGTCGTGGATCCCACACAATTTCCAATTGTCCAACCTATTAAGTCATGGATCCCATGTGATTTACCATACGCTCAGTTCATATAGTGTATACGTTAGCAATATATGTACATGTGTAGGTTAGAAATTAAATAGAGAAGATCCAACTATTAAATGACCATAGATTACAGGTTAGGCAATTATAACAAACTCATAAATTGAAGCCTTATTCTCATAAGGGATGAAAAGAAGGTCTTTTATGGTTATATTGAAAGTGTTGATTTAGATCATGAGAAATGTCATTAGGGATATAATATATCAATTGAACATCAACACTTATGTACCAACATTATAGTATGAGGATCCATTATAATAGGTAAGAGTGTATTGGAATTGTTGTATATGTAATAAGAAGAAGAGTCAATAACTCAAACAAATGTTTAAACAATAATGTACCTAATTCACTAGTGACTAAAAAAATTTATAAATCTGAAGATTGGATTTATGAAAATGACTAACATAAACAATTGAGTCGTATTATTATAGTACTTGTTCTAGGTAGTTGAATTTTTTTTCCTAGAATAAATTAATGATTCATGTTAGTCATTTCTAGTTGTATTTCTTATTAGTTAGTCATATATTTTAAACTTGGACTAAATTAGTAGTTTATGTTAGTCATTTTTTTGTTGGGTCACTTAAGATTGCTCATCTTTTGTAGTATTTCACTTGGAAAAGTTGCAGTGACTAAATTTTTTAGTCACCTAATCACTAATTTCTCATTTTCTACTAGTTTAATATTCTTAAGTTGAGCCATCTCCTATGGAATTATTTCCATTTAATAACGGTTGGATATATGTAGCCGAATAAGGCATTTTTGTTTACCAAAAATCGATGGAATTTGACCATAGAGATGATTTAAGGTTAAACTGAAATATTATAGATGCGGATATCCCCCAAAGGTCTCTCTTATACTTCCTTCTAGTTGGTTGTTCCCCATTTGAACTCTCACCAAATTCTAGAAGTCCCTCAAACTTGGAGGTATTAGACCTGAAAATTTACTTATGTTAATTGTTAAGACCTACAGCTTTCCTTGTGACATCTGTGGAGGAAGGTTTTTGGTGAATCTATTTTTGGAGATGCTCACCTTTATCAGATTAATGTATATTCCAAAACTTGAAGAGATTGTTCCAAAGAGAACATTGTCATGAGGAAAGAGTATATTTAATTTAGTAAATTGGAATATGCTCTTTGTTATGGAGCCTATCTAACTATTACCAGAAATATCTAGTGTCTACATTGACATTCAATTTTCTTAGCTCAACCAGAATGCTTCCTGTGAAGGAATTAAAAAAGAGATTGATCATGGTAAATGATGTTAGATTTCCAAGATGAGAAAGGATCTTACCATTTAATGAATTGCTCGAAATGTCTAATTGTTGCATGTTCGAGTAGTTGCATATGTCTTACAGAATAGAACCCTCAAAGGAAGTGTGATAGAGGAATAAACTTTTGATCTTATGAGATTCTGAAATGGAAGCTTCTTGAAATTTAAGTTTTCACATCTTGTTTTTATTTTTTTCGAAGACAAAAAGGTATTCTTTGGCATTAATTTTTGTCTTCTCCCCTTTGCAAATGGGGTTAGAAACCATCTCTTCAAAACTTTGAAATTTCTCCTCTTTAGTTGTCTCTTTTAAATATGGAAATCCCTCTTTCTCAAGTTGAACTGATGTTATTTGTTTTCCTTATCTTTCTATTTCCATACACATTGGGTTCTCATTAGCATATTCTTCAATTGTGTTTTCTAGATAAGTACTTATACCATCTATCTGTTTCTCTTTTCGCTTTTTCCTTATGGGCATCTTTACCATTTTTCATGTTGATTGGTGATTATGCTCCCAGGGTCCTTTCTAAATATTTTGTCTCCCAATTTCACTCATGGTACCTTCATTATTTCTTGTATTGGAATAATTCTTTTCATTTGCACCAACTAATAATAGAGATTTTGTCACCCCGTAATGTTCTGGCAATTTTGTTATATTATTATCATAGTTTTCAAAAATTTGCAACAATTCTAACAAGAACTCTTGTTCATTAAATGTTTTCATCTTTTCACTAAAAGAGTTAATTCTCGCTGCAACTAACTGGAATCACTTCTGAAAAGGAAAAACCCTGAAGCTGGCAAGATGCACAACTATGATACCATTTGAATGTTCCCTACAACAATGTTCTAACCAAACTCACTATTTCTTGAATTTTAGCTTTCATACATTTCATCAAACTCTTTGCATGTAAACAAATATGAAGTATTTATAACACAAAAAATATTCCATAAGCAAAATTACCACAGTAACAATAATAACACAACCAACTAATAAAATTATCACAATAATAACTCATCCAATTAAATATGATTTATTAATATGCGAGGGAACCCCTTTTTTATACAAAAAAAATATTGTCTAAAAACCTATGAATGGACTTGGAATAATACTAAGATGGAAGCTTTGAAATGCTCTTGACAAATTGATGTAAATCACTTTGTTAAGACAATTTGTTGAGTTGATTCGACCTCCCTTCTTGATGCCATAGAAATTGAATTGAAAAATTAGCACACACGACCTTCTAAATGATGATACATTGATAATCATGACGTCCCTTGGCTTTCAGGAATAGCTAATAACTAAATCTATCCACATAAAATCCACACGAATTTTGGTTGAACCCTCATTTAGGCCAAAAAGATGAATCTCCCATTTTGGAAATAAATTCCTGTGAAGAATTTAAGTGATTCTTCCTTATGATCTACTAGGGTCGATTTGTTTCACCACCAAAACCGATTCTCTTAAGGGTTTTACCCCCCCTCACACACAAGCTAGAATAGCTTTAGAAATCAACTTGAGAAAATTATCAGGAATACCCCAAGAGTGAGCTCTAATCTCTCTTTTATCATGGGTCTATACCATGGGTCTATACCATGGGTCATCATAATGCCATTAGTTTCTCTTTTATAACAGTTTTTTCCTTTTGACCCCTTTCTTTTACCTTTTTACATTTTCTTGTTAAATTAAATACAAAGTGGCTTTATAAAATTTTCCTTCCTTTTTCTCCCATAGTCACTTTATAACACATTTTAAATTTAATTATTCAATCACTTTTCATGTTATTTTTTCACCCAAATGACATTTAAATCACTAAATTAATTGATCCCTTTTTACTAACTATAACATATGGAAATCAAAAAGGGACCTTATAAATTATATAAATAGATTTAAATAAGAGTGAGTTTTAATTTCTGATCCCTTTTTACTAAGTCATTTTCCATAAGTGATCATTCAAAAAGGGACCTTATAAATTATATAAATGGATTTAAATAAGAGTGAGTTTTAATTTCTACCTTTAATTAAAATTCTGGTAATACACATTATACTTCACTTTTCTACACCACCTCATTTCTTTATACATTTATGAATACAAATATATTTTTCTCATGACTATGATTCCCATTTAATGAGTGCACTTCCATCAACATAAATATTATTTCTAATGACATGCACGTGATGCATGTGACCCGCTAAGCCTGGGGATGGGGAAGCCCACCCAATATAGTTGGTGAGGCCATGATCACTCCAACCATGGTACATACAAATTTAATACATGGAGGGGAAACGATATATTATGGATGAGGCCATATTCACTCCCACCCATTTACCGTTGGTGAAAAACTCAGTGTCTACTAAGGGATAAGGAATCTATTCCTTTACTATACACCCCTTAATTTATCCACATGAGTGATTTATGAATCCCATCTTCATGGAATTATGTAACTAAGGATATATCCACTTCAACATTGGTCAACATGTAAGGAGTTGCTAGTAAGTGGAGCCTCCACCTCTCTCCATGGAACATATGTTACGTCGCTTTCATACAATATTTTCACATGAACAGTCTTATTTCATAAGGGTGCCCCCTATTCCTACACACCTCTAGGAATACAAAATTATACAACATTATCCAAATAATCAAAGTTAATCATAATCAAATATACACATCATGGAATATACATTGAGAGATCCAGTGTCCTAACCATATCTTGACTCACTTTTGGAGTCCATATGCGTATAAGTCATCATTTTCATACTCATAATATCATTATTAATATAATAGCATACAACAATCCAACTATATATGTGTGCCATGTAGTGATTAATTAACTTCATGAGGCAATATATTTCATAAGGATTCATTATTTAATCATCGTATCATGATCATAAATTAATACACAATGTTATAATGAAAGCCAAGTGAATATCAACATATTTCATTTTTTTATATAAGGAAACAAAACATATCTCAATGTGTTCACAAGTCATATACATTCTACACATAATATGGAAAAAAATAATTATATTAAAATGTTTTTAAAAATATATCACATAAAGTTTTATCCATAATACTAGGCCACTCAAACATCTAGAACACTATCAAAATAAGCAATAACAGGTTTAGAAAATGGAAATGACATATTTGTCATCTTCCACTCAGTCTCCTCGCATGCAAGAAGTTGGTGGCTTTCTTGATAGAGAATCTTTTAGTAATACTTCTATTACATGGAGGGGCTTGTGAATCTTATATTATCATAGGGGTTAGGAATATGCTTCTCAACAACATTAACCCAGTGGGGAGTCACAAAACATTTCCACGCTCCTTTGACTTATGATTATCAATATTAGAATTAGATTCATTTGAAATTGAGGCATGATATCCTCTTGTGCTATTAAAACTATAATGTACTTATTTTTGAATAACTAGAGTTCATCAAGATAATCAATCTGATGAGGTTTAAAATTGAAAGGATAACTTGTAATTTGCACATTTCCTTATCAATATCCAAGATGATTGTTGCATTATGTGATCCTCAATTAGGTGAGTCCAAGGAGTTATATTGACTAGCTTATGCTTGGAAAGAATCATTTATTTGGAATCCATCTAATCCTCTTCTAATTAATTCCAAATCCTACATATTGTTCATTAAGTGGAAGATATTTGACTAGTTCATATTTAACAATTCTACTTGTTTGAATGGGTCCTAGAAGAACATTGAAGGGGGGCTCATTCAATGCTTTGATTCCCTAGTTCTTGTCCCTAGTCATTATAATATTTATAGCTTCTCCAATGGTAAGATATGGAGACTCAATAAGCCTTTGATGAAATAAATATTTTCAAAACACTTATTAATTGGATAATGGACCTTGGATGTTTAGTAAATCATGATGAAAGGAAAGTTTGTGATCTTAACCCATCTTGGCAACTTGATATTCAATTCATGCTAGATAAAATGAAATACCTATTATTGCATATATAGATAGGATGCATGGTTATAGTAGGGTCTTGCAACATTGATATGGTTTCTATCTTTTTCAATTTTGAAGAGGAAAAATTTGAGCCATACGAACCCAAGTGGAGTATCAAGGCATATCCATGAGTGTTAGCTTACTTGGTTATTTCCCATCCCCTTGAGGGATTACTTTAATATCTTCAATAATTCAATATGCATATCAATGAATGGTCTTTTGAGTACCTATTAATATTTTCCTTCAACTCCTCGTCTTCAATCATTATGTAAATTTATATATTGTGTTGTTTAACACACTTGACACACTTTTTGAGGTTGTTGGTAGTATCATTAGAGGAACTTTTAGCCTAATGGTGCCCATGAATTTTTCATGTAATTTCCATGTCATAATACCTAAACCAATCAAAATCCTTTAAATTTAAAAAGAGGTACATGTAAATAGTTTGGAGGGAAAAGAAGAAAAACTACTTTTTTTAAATGTATTTTTGGTTTATCTCCTTATAGGTTTGCTCAAATTTCAAGTGTAGACACTCATTGGATGTAAAACTAAATTCCATGTCTAACAAGTACCCAATATATATAGTTTTGAGAAGACACACACTAATAAAAAAATGAATATACATTAAAAAAACATGTTGAACACACTTTTTTAATGTATCTTTAATATTTATTAGCGTTGGTCTTCTCAAAAGTATGCATAATGAGTACTCATTGGATGTGGAATTTAATTCCACATCCAATGAGTGTCTACAGTTGAAATTTGAGTAAACCTATAAGGAGATAAAGCAAAAATATAATTAAAAAAAAAAAAGTTTTCTTCTTTTCCCTCCAAAATGCATCTCTTATTTTATTATTTTAACTATTATTTTATTATTTTTCCTTAGGAGACCACTTTTAGGTTGAAATTTCATCTAATGTGTTAGGTCATTGTGATTGTGGATGGGATTGTATCAATGGTAGGTTAGTGGGAGAGATGTATGTTTTATCATCCCACACAAACAAATTGTAAAGAAAGTCCTTAGGATGAAATCCAAGACCTTTAAATTGAATGGATGAAGAGCAATACCTAAATAATGTAGATATGTGAAATCGTATAGGTCATGAATAAATTTAATAACATGTGGTGCTTTAGCACAATGTAGAGGACTCCTCATTATGGGGATTTTCCCTTGACTTGAAATTACATGGATTCTTTCCCATGTGAAGTGAAACTATTGTAGAAGTTGCCATGATGCTACACTCTCAAAGGGAAATGTCAAGGGGTAAAATTGGATTTTGATGAAGACAAAGTGTGATTGGGCACTTGACAACAGTGAAGAGCTTAGCTGGAGCTTTAAAGGAAAATATATGGGATGGAGATGGATGAGATAATCATGCTCATTCAAAAAGGATGTTTTAAATTGTGAAAAATTGATTAAAAATATTGGAGGTATTTGGGTGGGGGGATGAGGCATGGGAAAATCTATAAGTATTGGGGGATATAAAAAAAGGCATTCATTAAAAAGTAGGAGATTTATATAATAAAAAAATGTGTTTTTTAATTAGATAGATGCATTGAGGTTTAACAAAAGGATTTTAAGAGGATTTTATCAATATCTAGTGATATTAGAGGTATTCTTTAATATCCCATGAATGCATGCATTATGACACATGCTGACTGAGTGGAGACCCCATGTACGAAGCGTTCCATTGTTAGGATTTTTATTTTAACATATCTATGCAGGGATTTATATTTATGTAAGAAAAATTTTCAATTAGGTATTATAATTATTATTTATTAACTACGATGATGCCCAACTATATATTTTATGGTAATATACCTTATTTGGTTACCAACATAATGCAATAGTCAATATGGAATGGATCGCTATATAATATGTAATTTATTTGGTACTTCTTGATTGGAAAAATACGGAGTTATTTATTTGTGGGGCCAATTTTAAAGGCAAGTCCTATTTTGGTGTTTTAGACTCTTGAAACTTATGAATCTATTTGGATCATTAAATGGTAATTTCTAATGTCAAAACTTTGCAAACATAGTCTCCAACCCTCCAATGGTGTTCTACATGTAAAGAGTAATCCAATGGTACAAACATCACCTCATTCAAAGTTCATATGAGGAATTTATGCCTCCCACAAGTTGACCTATGCTTTTGGCAACCATGGTACCAAGTGGATTCCACATCAGTTCCCATGACTCATTGTTATAGCCTATTTTACGCACATTGAGTTAGTAGGAAAGACCTTTGACTTGTTGACCTTGATGCATAGATTTTTCTCTTATTTTTTCCTCTTTTACAATAGAGACTCTAGTCGTACATTAGCATCGTGACCAAACTCTAGTTTACATTGTACATCCTAAGTCTTAAGATGCAGGTTTCCCTTCTACAACCTGTGTATTTTTTGAAAATTCTAGATTTTATCATTCCTAAGGAGATCAAATTGACATACTTTTCCATGAGTTGGATGGGGGTCAATATTGTAGGAGTTTCCTAACTTCTTGAACCCCTATATGTCCAAATACATCCTCCTGTAGAGTGAAAAAATCTTATATAATATGGTCATTTCAAGAGGAGGAGAGTTAGTTAGAATTTGTGAGAGAGTTCTACCGTATTGTTGGGTGCTTAGAGACTATCTCTAGGGGGAGACCAAAAATTCAATTTGAGGAGGAGGAATCTCATGTTTGAAGGTGTATTGTATTCATTTGAATTATTAATGAAAGTACATTATTTCCATTCCTTACATGTTTTGTTTATCATGTTGATGTTTATATCCTATTCATGTTAATCTTCCCTCTATGGAAGGCACATCTTGTTTGTTTAGTTAGTTGTGTTTGTGTGTAATAGTTCTGGATCATAATTTCTAGCAGTGAGAACTTTGGGAAGAACAGGTTCTCTGGTCAAGGTTTCAGATCCAACATTCATCACCAACCTGGGTTTAGGGACACTTTCATGAGCTATTTGATTGAAAGGTTATGAATGTGTGTGATTTACATTTAGGGGATTTCAATAGTTTCTTCACACACACAATTTGGTGGGTTATGGGAAAAACGCATGGAGCAATAGCTCCTTACACCAGATTCATTTTGGTTATAATAGAATTGGGAACTCCAATGGGGATTCTAACCCTAGTGTTGTGCCTCTCCTCCTTTGGCTTTAGATCTTGGTTTTCTTTTTGTTTTTAAGTCGTTCTCTTTTGTTTTTCACATAGATTGATTGTTTTCAGACTAGTTTTCCTTAGATATGAATAGATCTAGTCTTGATTATATTTTTCTATGTGAATTGTTCCAAAGACAAGGCTATAAAAGATAAACATACGTCTTTCTTGAAATTTTGAATTTTTTGAGAGGTTTTCCCTCAGATCTCTCTTATTTTTCAGATTTGTTCTTTATTGATTGTATAGGTCCACATATGTGTCACATTTTATTTAGATTTTTTTTTTTTTGATTGGATCTTATATGTTTTACAATTTTGGTGTTTTCATCAAGGTTGTTTTTCTCCATTTTTCTTGCTTTCACAATCACTCTTTTCCTCTATTTGTTGTGTTCGAGCAAAATTAGGTCTAAGAGACCTAGTTATATTTTTTTGACTTGTTCATCTGATTGGAGCATACAAATTTTCTTTTGTATCCATACTTCTCAAGTCTTATCCTTCAATTAAGGTTTGGTTTTTTTACCTTTGTAGATCATTGTTGCTACATGAATTTTTTTGTCTCCATTGAACTATAGTTCTAAAAATTTCTTTGCACTTCCTTTCTGTGTTTGTGAGCGTGTGATAAATTACTTTTGGTAATTTTCTATTATAAAGCAAAGTTTTGGATTTTGAGTGCTTGGTGTTCTTCCTTGGTTTTTTATTAAAATATTTGTGTTTCTTCTTGAGTTGTTTTTTGGATCAGTTTTATAGTATGAATTTACACACCATATCGGATGCACTTCACTTTCTTTGAGTAAATAACAACCCATAAAATAAGCACTTACTAAAGTTCATTCAACATTTGTATTTTCTCTAGTAGCACACCTAGAGTAGCTCAAGCTAGGGTAGTGGATTAGGAGAGTGAGGTAAAATTTCCAAGACCACTAAAAAAATCCTAGTAGCTTGAGTTAGGGAACGAAAATCAATTTTCAGTGGCATGTTTCCTAGGAAGCCCTTCTCACAGAAGGGTTAAACATGAGGTCACATGGATCCCAACAGAGTGATATACCCTGCTTTGTTAGTCTTGGTGGCATTGGTATGCACATTTTACTTCGGGACCTCCTTGAGAGGCATCCAACTCGCTTTGAGTAATCTCTTTAGAGGGTTTGGACCTAGTTTTCCTTCTCTTGCATGTAGACCCGATTAATAATTATTCCCTCAAGTCAGGGTTGTTGTATGTTGTATCCTTAGTGGCCACAATATTAATTATCTTACATGGGTAATTGTGAGGGGGATGTCCATGTTGTACCTGAGGCAAACATTAGTCAATACTCACTTGGTTCTCTACGAGGTAACCGACGACTTATAAAGGTACTTGGTTTCATGCATAAGAGTTGTTAAGAAAGAGGCTAACGTAACTATCCCAACTACATCTTCACAGTGGTATTGGGCCCTAATCAACCAAGCTATGGTTGTGGGAAGATCTATTTTATTCTCTTGGTTTATGTGTGCTTGAATCCTTATATATGATAGTGTGTGTTATTTGGTCCAAGTCTAGTTGGTCATAAGGGTTTATTAATTAATTAAATTTAATAATAAAATATATTCACCATGGTTGACCAAAATATTCAACATTTTCGTAGAATTTTAAAACTTTCTCTTGAAGAGGAAGGTCCACCACCTAAGAGACATAAGATAGCTCTGGGAACTAAGGACATAGACCCAAGTGGAAGGACATAACCTTGGTCCACATGGGAAAGACAAAGCTATTGTTGCAATAATTTATGAAAGTCCACCATCACACGCCAACCCACCTTTGACCAACCCTTTTAGCCTTATACTTGTGAAAATGAGACCTTAATGGTTCTGAACCCTTTTCTTTGTTCTCTCATCATATATCTGGAGAGAGCAATGTTTTTACCATGGTGGATATGGATCTCCCATCATCTCCTACATTGGTAGCATCTTTTGTCATGTCATCATTACCACTGCTTAGTGTGATAGGGTCAACTCCTCCTAGTTTGATAACACCTTTGTCCTCTTCATGGGGCATTCCACCCATTAGTACTTTTGTGATCCCTACAATTCTGTTGAAACCACATGACTTTGTGTTTACGTTTTTAATGAATTCTGTTTGATTAAAATTATTCTTCTTTCATGTACTATCTTTGCATAACTTCCTTCAGTGGAGTCGCTTCTCAATGACTTTGTATTTAGGCTTTGGGAGGAAAAAAAATTGGTGTGACTTTCTGAATAATTTATTATGAATTCTTCTGAAGGAATTTTTTTTCAAGGTACTATTGAAGCCTCGAAAATCATTTTTTCAACATGGGGGAAAACCACCTGGTCCAGACCTTGGTTGGCAGCTCCTTTTCATTTAGAGTAGTGGCTCCGACTGGGGATAATGGGGCCAGTTTCCCAATCTATTTTATGATTGTGCTAATGGGGTAATATGTGATATTTTGGAGTAATGCTTAAGCTAAAAGTAATCTAATCTAAACTAATAATCAAATGCATTTTATCCTAATTTATACACTATCTAATTATGACTATACCCGGGAATAAATTGAAGTATGCGATCTACAATAATGTCCAAAAGCAATTGGTAATAAAGATCATTCAATTGCAATGAGAAATGAAATCATTTAACAATAATAGTTTCGTATAAAAAGTTATCCGAAACGATTGTGAAAGATATATCGCATAAGAAATTATTCAACATAAAATATAGGCCATCATCATATAGAAGTGCAATAATGCTAACCAAGATTCAAACTTTCATACATAAACAACTTGAAGAGAAATTATTGCTTGATACATAAGTAAAAAGAATTACGAGATAAAAGTACCATTTATAATGCGTCCTACTCATGTGATTCAGCAATATTGATCTACTTTCAATCCATCCAACACCATCTAAGAGTACAAAAGTGCAATTCAGTAGAAGATGCTAGATAAGATAGAAATAAATCATGTTCCATTAATTTCACCAGAACTTCCTCAAAGGGACAGAAGTGCATGTTTTGAAGATTGTTTCTAATAAAATTTCCGGACCCCTCTCTAAATGCATGAGAGGGGTTTAAATACTAAACTATAAAACTAAAAATAATTATTACAAAAATAGTTGAGGAGGTTTAAATGACCTTCCTCAAATTATGCAAAATAAAAAAAATATATAAATGAGCATGGTGACTAACTGTTATGCATTTGATCCTTTAGATCACAAATGTCTTTCATGGGTTTGAGCTATGTCGGTTGGCTAATTTCAGGTTTCAACTACCCAGTGAATAGGGCGTCGATCAGTGCTGGCACCATTTTCTCTGTAGAAGTAGTTAGGCATCGTAGGGTCATCCACTATCTGTGAGGTTTCAATAAATTTTGCCAATATGCTTCCCAGTTTAACCTAGTCGTTTGCCTAATTGCTTCTGATTTTTATTCTGTTGATTGTCTCCACTATAGCTCAAGCTATTTTACATTAGGAAGAAAACCCAGAATGGACTCTACCACAAGGTTTGCGCTATGTAAATTTTCATTAATATTTTCGATGACACTATTTGCTAATGCTTCCGTGTCTGTTGTTGCCTTTTCTACCTCTCTAAGCCGAGAATCCCATTTTGCAAATAAGATTTCTTTGTGTGACTCCTCCAGTTTAGGCAAGTCGGCTTTTCTCCCATCTTTTGAATTCTGCCAGGTGATGAATTCGGAGACCTTTTTCAAGATTTCATCATATTCAAGTCTCATTTCCATGACTTGAATTGTCAATTTGTCGCTTGTTTCGCAATAAGAATTCCATTGTGAGGTCTTCTTACATAATAGTTATTTTTGGTGCATCAACTGGGAGTTAAGGCCGAGCACTTCAGTAATAAACTGATCAATTTTTTGATCATCTTTATGTAGATCAATTATTCCTTGTATTTGTGCTTCCTTTTCTACTAAGCTGGCTTGATGTTTTATTTGCATCTGCTCGAACTTTTGTTTAAGCTTAGCTAATTGTGTCTCTGCTTGTTGGTTAGATTTTTCTTGTTGTAGTTGTTGTTTAAGCAACATAATGTTATCTTCCTTTTCCTTAAGCAACATTTCAACCTTTGTTGCTTTATTGATGGTCGTTGTAGCGCAGGCACCGACAAACTATGACAGTCTAGTAAGGTTGGCGGACAAGTGGATGGGTGAGTCTTTCCAGACAACATCCATCGATTCATTATCAGGGGTAGTAACAGCTGTAGAATCCAACTTCCTTTTCTTCCTTTGTCTTTTAAAAATTGCTTTGTATTCTGGGTTATAAAACACACCTAGAGGGGGAATCTCCTCAATTCTCAAAACAATTTCAGAGGTGGGAGTAACAGGGATGTGCTCTACCTCTTGAGTATTTACAGTCTCCTCTGTTGTAACTTCTTGAGTTGTTTTCTGTTGTAGAGTTTGCAACTTTGGTGTTTGTTGCTCTGTATGGAGCCTTTTGTTAAAGTTGTCCCATTCTTCCTCTAAATCAATCACTAGAGGTATTGGCTGGCTGGAGGTGGAATGGATTTAAGCATGTTTGCTAGCTGAAGTTTGCTCATATATATTTTTTGTAGATTGGGTTGTATCCTTTTCCAATTCCCTGCTTCTGCTTTTCCCATTTTGTGATGACTTCTCTAACTCCCTAGTAGATTTCTCTTTGGATTCTTCTCTAGAATTAGTTTTAGAATTTTCTTTGGAATTCTCCTTCTAGACTTACACTGGGAGTCAGCTCCCTTATTGGTTCAATCAATAATTGATCCAATGGGACCTTTGTTAGCCTCCTTTCTCTATACACGTAAAAGGTTTCAAGATCTTCACAGTAAAAAAGTAATTGTGCCATATGCTTCACCTCTGTGAAGGTGTTCTTCTGCAAAAATATGTCATCAAATGCATCTTCCTCATTACTGAATACTTTTATTTTTACCATGGTGGTAAATTCTTTGATAGTGCCGAATGGGTCATATTGCCTTCCAAGGAATTTAGATAATTGCAAAGATAACATAATCTTTGCTTCTTTAAATGTATGCCCCAGGTCATGCAATGCAAATGCTCCACACTATAAAGGGAATGTAGGCCAAATGGCCTTTTTTGCTTCCTTTAATGTTTTGCTCATCCCTCCCTCACTAGTTGTTTGATAGGCTATCTCTCTAGGCATCAGTTTGTTTGGAACATAGTATGGGAGGACATGAGGGGGGTGGGTGGGGGGGGGGGTGTTGGTGGGGGGTGGGAGGGTGATGCTGCCAAATACCCTGATATACGTAAATGTTTCCTCCCCAAACCATCAAGCCACTCGGAAGATATCTACCTCGGGTTCTTTAGAAAACCTGGGGGCATCTTGGTTATAAATTCGTTTGTGGATAGGGAGCATAACTCCATGACAAATTTTGTAAAAATGTGGTTGAAAATGAGATTCCCACATGTCTTTATGGTATATGTGAATGGGAAGTGGATTTTGGATAGTCCACTTCCATCCCATGACAGGAAATTTTGAACCAAAACAAATTGCATCCATTACATAGGTGCTCATAAAAAATGGAGGGTAAACCCTCGAAGCAACACTTCTTTTCCTTATATACTCCACTATTTTTCTTGCTAAATTATCAGACAGAATTTGTGCCAAATTCATTATAGTTGCATTTATGGCTAAATCTATTAATGGCAACCATTCTGGGGAGAATTTAGTACTATCAGGTTTTCCAAATAGTCTACATAGCATGGTCTCTACAAAACTATGAGGGGGACAAATAGACACAATATAGTACATATCATTCTTGTCTTTCTTGATTTTTCCCTCATTATTTCACCCGGACCAGTAGTCTGCTGGATCCTCATTCTCTTTGGAAAACTTCTCAATGAACTGCTTGTTGTAGATGACTTGTGGCTCTAGTAGGTGGTACATAAGCCGCAGGTTGTATAGCGTAAAAGATCCCATAACCTCTTGGATTCTTGTCTTGAATTCTCTGTCTGAGATGTCAGCTTCATAAATAAACCATTTAACCATGTTTGTATAAGGTATTATCTTTGGACACGTAGCTATGCAATGCAAAAATGAGCATTATGTCTCAAACATGGAGGTGTCTGAGGAATCACATCCGTCAATTGTAACCTTGGTTTCTAGAATCCTTGGTTTATCTTCTTCTAGTATATTATACATGACTTCCCACGTGGAGGTTCCTCCCTCTCTGCTACATATAGTATCCATAAATAGACGAGTCACTTATGACTTCTCAAAGACAACTACTTTGCCTTTCTTCACCATTACTCCCAAAGATTTGCTCTGTGAATTTTCCTTGAAAGTGAAGGACAACAGCTATTGGATACACAAAGCTGACAATGAACGTGAAATGAAATAATGTGGATAACTTGTAAAGGTGATAAAAGGAGTTTTATTCGAACACACGTAAGAAGATATCATATCACGCTTAAATGGTTTTTCACACATGAATGCAGTTAACTCTTACTAAATACCCACTAATGCTTTGTTATCCCTTAGCTTTAATGCTCATAAATGTCTGCATTGTAAGTCGGGAAGAAAGCTTCTAGGGCGGCGAGCCTTTGAATTGCAATAATGTTGATTTTGCGATTTGTGAAGCAATATCGCAGATCAAAATATCACATTGTGCCTTTCCACCTTTCTTACCTTCCCTTACGTTTTTGCGAGATGCGAGATGTGAGATGCGAGTCGCTGGTTTATTGCCTCAAAACATAGCTACTTGTTAGGTTTTTCCTATGTAAATCCCCTTTCTAATAAGCGATGGACCTTAACATTTGTTCATGATGTATTAAAGGAGTGGGTCCGGGTCTTGATCGCATTTTGCAATATCCACTGATGGTAAGTTTGTGGTACTCTTTTAAATGCTCAAAATGCGATGCGATAAAGGTTACAATGCCATCGCAATTTCGCATTTCTCTTGTTTTGAGATAACCTTTTAAGGAAGACTCTTCATAAATAGCGATATCTGATGCGAGACTTGTTTTTGAAGAGAAAAGCTTTAGGACCTAGTTTATGTCAAAAATATGATATTTTCAAGGTATAAAGCATATAGTCTTATTTTAATCATTTTTCACTAGATTTGGTGGGTTAGCAAGGTTTTTGATGATGCTTAATCATGCAATACGAAAGAAGGCAAGCATCTAGTAGTTCTTTTGAAAAAGTGGTTTGATTGATATCTTGCTTTATTCCAAAATTAAAAAGAAAAATGCCTAAATGCTAAGTTTATTTTAGGAGGGAATTTTTAAAGGGTCCCCATTTATTAATGTAATATTAATCACTACTATTAATAAATGGGGGGTTGTTGAATAGCACAACAATTGGCAATTCACTTGGAAGAACCAATTATCTCTGAGAATTTTTTGAAATTTCTGAAAACTTCCAAAATAAGGATAGTTTTGAAAATAAAAAACTACATGGAATATAAGGTTAGTAATACTGTGCATTAATAATAAAATAAAATCTACTTAACTATCATTCTTTTGATTATTCTTTTCTCATAAGAAAGTCACTTTGTCTACATCATTCATTACTTGGTTTTAAAGATAAAAACAAGGAGGCTCTTCTCAGATCAGTTTTTTGGTATTTTTAGTTGTCATAGGTAGAGCCTATGCTGCCAGCAAGCATTCATAGCCTCGACAGGGTTACCTTTTAACTAGCAATGATTCAATATCCCACCTAGGTCAAATTGCAATTTTAAAGATAAGCTCGTTTGTATACTTATTGCTTTCTTTATTTTCTGAAGTAATTCATTCTTCCTTCAAATTTTCATCTTTTATCTCTTAAAGGATAATGTCTTGGTTTGGTGACCAAAATTGACAATGTCATTAACTTGATTTGTAACTTAATTGAACAAGTTGGCTCTTGGTGAGACCCCTTGTCTTTTGATTAATATAATCTCAAGCCATTACCTTGTTTTGATATGCAGTATTGGTAATGTCAGATAGTTATAATCTTATGATCATGGTAAGCCTGCTCTTGATGAGACCTCTACCCTTTAAGTTTAAGTATATTTTAGAATTACACTCTAAAAATAAAATATGATTAGGTAGGGAGAATCTTGGCTCCTTAAGAGCTTCTAGATGACAACTGTAGAGTTTTAAAGATGCTTTTCTGTAGAGAGACTTTGCTTTGTTATTGATACTTTTCTTAACTGATGTAAAGGAAAGATTTCTTTCTAAAGCTAAGTTTCATCAAAGATCAGATAATTTTGGCAGAGAACGGACAATTTTGAAGCAATAGAACTTAACTATATATTTCATATGTGAAGATTACCTTCATAACAATCTTTACTTACACAAGCGAAAAGTCAAAATTAAAAAGAGAATATCATTTGTAAAGACAAAAGTAAATGTTTTTCAACTTGTATTCTTTCTAAAAAATAAACTAAAGGAAATAATATATAGTGAACAGAAGAGATCATCTTCTATGGAAAATATTTCTTTAAAATCTTCCCATTAACAGGTAGAGATTCTCTCTTACCTGATAAATCTTGTAATAGAAAAGTTGATGGGCCTATTTGTTCCACAATGTGAAATGGGCCAAGCCACATTTGCTGGAACTTGGTATGCTTACCTTTCTCTTTGTGGGCTTTATCCCATTTCAGTACTAGGTCTCCAAGTTGAAAATATTTTGAACTTACAGAATTTGAATCCAAGGAAGCTTTGACTAACTGTTGATGATGTGCATGTGTGATCTTGGTCTTTTTCTTTCCTCTTCAAGGTTAAGGATTTGTAACTGTCTACCCTGCATAGATGAGGAAGGAGTTTCTTCAATGAACTGAACTAACGCTAAAGAGGGAATAACTACATTTCTAGATAATACGACTTCTTTCCATAGACCAAATTAAAAGGAGAAGTGCCAATGGAGGCTTTCTAAGTTATTCGATCTACCCATAGAGAAAACATCAAAGACTTATGCCAGTTATTATGGCTTTGGGCAACAGTTCATTTAATAATCCTAATGAGATTCTTGTTTGTGGATTCAGCTAACCCATTTCCTTGTGGATAATAATTAGTAGAGTACTTAAGCTTAAAACTTCTTTTAAGAGCAAATTTTGTCATAGCATTTCCTGAAAAATAAGATGCATTATCAAACATCAAGGCAGATGGTAGGCCATATTTGGTAATGATAAATTGATCTGAATTCAATAATATTTTCAGAATTGGCTACCTTGAGTGGAATTTCTTCCACCCATTTGGTGAAACAATCAATGGCTATAAGGATATATTTATGCTACTTAGAAGAATGAGGAACGATCTCACGTATTATGTACAATCCCCATTGCTCGAATGGTTGGTCAATGTTGACTAGTTGTAATGGTAATGTGGGTTTCCTCTGTCTTCTAGCAGTTGTTTGACAAATTTTGCATCTCCTTACATAACTGTGTGCATCTTTGAATAATGTTGGCCAATAACAGCCGACATGCAGGATTTTATGTGCGGTGGTATCTCCTCCAAAGTGACCGCCAGCTGGTCCATCATGAAGTTCCTGCAACACCTTCTCTGCCTTAGATTTTTCAAGACATCTAAGTAAAACAGAATCATAATTTATTCTAAACAGCAAATCATTGAAAATTTGATATTGTCTAGAATTCAATCTCAAGGCCCTTTTCTTTGTGTAATTTAATTGCATTGGGGCATATCCATTTCTTAAGTAAAATATGATATCAGCATATCTTGATTCAGTGTCGTTTAAGGCTTACCTCATAGACGTGTACATCATCACCTGAATTTTATAACGCTGATAGATTTGATTCTCCTGCCAACATCCGACAAAAACCTTGACCTTTTACAATTTTTTCTAGTCTGATTTCGATGTCGTATTCTTGCAGAGTTGTAACCCAATTTTCTCTTTTCTCACCTACATCCCTTTGTATTAATAGATTTCTCACTACTGAGAATGGTACTATTACTTTGGTGTGGGTTTTGAGGAGAAAAGGTCTGAAGTGTTTTATTGATTTGAAAATAGAAAAAGCTTGTTTTTCAACGTGTAAGTAATTTAATTCAGCTCCCTGCAAATTGGAGATAAAGAAAGAGATTGGGGCTTCAGCTTTTCCTTCATTTACTTGTGTCAATATGGCTGCATATGATTTCTCAGAAGCGAAAGTATATAAAATGAAATGATTTGAAAAATTCAGTGTTGCTAAAGATGGGGTGTTTATAGTTGGTTGTTTGATCAAGTTAAAAGCCTCATGTTCTGAGTGTTCCAATTTAAACAGAGAATTTTTCTTTGGATTGAAGAGGTAAAACAATTCTTGAGAAGTCAGGGACAAATCGTTTAACAAAAATTATCTGACCTATGAAAGATTGCATTGATTTTTTGTTATGCAGTAGAGGTATGTCAGAGATTTCTCTAATTCTGTCAGGGTCAATATGAATCCCTACTTTGGACACAATGAATCCAAGGAGCTTTCCTTCACTTAACGTGAAAAAAGACTTCTTGGGATTAAGAGAAATCCCATACCTTTGGCAACGTTCAAATATTTTCTTTAAATCCCTTAGATGATTAATGCGCTTTCTCTAATATACAGTTATATCATCTAAGTAGATTACTACTGATTTGTTTACTAAACCTTTGAAGGCTATGTCCATGGCTCTCTGGAAAGTGGCACTGGCATTAATCAGTCCAAATGGCATCTTTTGATAAGCATAAGTGCCCCATTTTGTCATGAATGTAGTTTTTAGCTGGTCATTTGGATGTAATGAGATCTTATTATAACTTGAGAATCCATCCAGGAAAGACATTAGTTCTGAGATTGCAACTGATTGCAATATCCATTCCATAGGGGGCAATGGGAAATTTTCCTTTTGGCAAGCTTTATTGAGGTTGTAGAAGTCTATACATATCTGAATATCGTCGTTCTTTTTTCTGACTGGGACAAGATTGGAGACCCACCAGGAATGTTTGACGGGAAAAATATTCTTGGCTTTTAGCAGTTTATTCAATTCATATTTAATTTAACTTTCTAAATTAGGATGGATCTTCCTTAATTTCTGTTGAACAGGTCTTTCATCAGATATCATGGGAATAGTATTTTGAATAGTAGAGGTGTCATATGTTTTAAGATCTTCATAGTTCCATGCGAAGACATTCTTATACCTCTTCAACAAACCTATAAAGGCTGATTTCTCATCCGATGTAAGTCTGAGACCTAGATTAATATTTTGAGGCCTTAGGTCAGTCCCAAGATTAATCAATTCAAACCTCAGAGTTGAACTCTGAAGTTTTGAATTGGTGGGTCATTTAAATCTATCTTTCAGGTCATATAAATCTTCCAACTTAACTATAGATTTTGGTATAGCGTTATTTATTGTTTCTTGTTTAAGTTGGTTATCATGCTAGTCTTCATCAACTATCTAGTCATCATAAGAGCCTTCTAAATTCAGGAAGCTTATGATATTCGAATGGTTATTAAAGACTCTCCAATTGGTGATATTATCGGGAATAAAAGGCCTAAAAATCAATTCAATGGAAAATCGATCAGGGTTATAATCCTCGGTGGAATAAGATTGGAATCAACATTAGCTAGAAGATCGGCATTAGTATTTTGGAGTCTAGGAATAAGGGAAATATTAAATGCTATAAAGTGAAAGGTCAGATCTTGGACTAACAACTGATAGTGCTTCAAATGTCCTAACAAACAGTGTATAGTATTTCTTACCTGTTTTATTACAATTTCTGAATCTCCAAATACTTGGAGGTGTTTGATATTAAGGCCAATTGCCTTATACAAACCTTGAACTAGTGCTTCATACTCAGCAGTGTTGTTTGTGCAATCAAATTCAAGTCTGCATGCAAACATAGTCTTTTCCCCCTCTGGGCTAACTAATATGCATCCTACTCTTGCTCCATCATTGGATTTAGATCCATCAAAAATTAATTTCCAAAATAAAGAGCTAACTATAATTTTGTCTACAAAATTTACGCATTTAGAGGTGTCTGTTTGAGAAAAAATTTCGACTTGAGATACAACAGAGTTTTCTAAGAAAGGTGAGGTGTGAGCATTGAAATTTCCTATAAATGATTCTATAGAGTAGTTTCCGATGATGTTGTTACTATACGCGACTGGTTCATTTTCTCCTTTTAGCTCCGTGACTATGTACTTTTGATAGGGAAGCCACATGTGAGACTAGTTAGTTGCAAAATAACCATGAAGATTTTCTGACCAGTCTCTACTAAGGATGAAGATTTTCTAATTAGCTACAAGTATGTCAATGACTTGACAAACTTTAGGATTTGATGAAATTCTGATGGTTACTTGATTAAGGTCCCCCAACGACTTTGACTTGAGATCGATCTAACTATACTATACGTACAACAGATTTCTGAGGCTAAACATTCAACTTTGCATAAATTGTTCTAGGTAAGATGTTAGATGAAGCTCCTAAATCAACTAAATAGTTGTGTAAATTCTTATTAAAGACTTCAAAAGTAAGGAGAAATGGAGGAATATGAGATTTAGATGTTCCTCTAATTAGAGCAATGTCGGTTGGATCAATCTTGTTTAAAGAGGTGCTAAGGGGCCTTCCCATTTCTTGGGCGACTTATGAGATCACGGCGGCAGGAAGCAGCGCAGTAGGTACTGCTTTGATTTCCTTAAGGAGTAGCTTCTACTGATGCTTTAATTTGCTAAGCTCATGAAAAGTGATGTTTGCCCTAGTTTTCTTCATATCATCAACAAAATTATATTCCATTTCATCAAACGCTGTCAAAGTTTTAGGTGAAGGTGAAGAATCCAATTGAGTAGGAGTAGTTTGAGTGGATTTTGGTGAAGATTTATTACATGTTGTTTTGTCCTTGGGAGGTGGCATTGAAGTCTTTTGCTTTGAATTTGTTTATGATAAATCAACAGGGTTTTTACTTGAGGTAGCGATAGGAAATACTTCTTGAGTTTCCTCATTGTGAAGGATAAAATCCCACATTCCTTGTAACACTGCCACTTCTTCATCGTCTGTTTGTTCTTTGTTTGTTGAAAATTCATCCTCCTCTCCATATGATTCGACATTGATATAGAATTTGGAGGTTTAGGATTAGCAGGGGAATTCCTTTTAAATGGTCTAAAACATTTCTTAGAGGAAGTCTCTACTACCTATTTTTTGATATCAACCATTTCGTTAGACATGGTCTTGAGGACATTCTATAACCCTTCAAAATCAAAAGGATCTTTTGGCATTTTTTTCTTGGAGTCATCCCTAAACGTTACTTTCTTAGATTTTCGTTCTTCTAATGCGTTTTTCTTTTCTACAACTAGAATGTGTTTTTCCACAACTATTGCCTCTTTCATGTTTTCTACTAAAGTTGGTTTAGCAGCTCTATCAACGAAAAATAATTATGTTTGAAGGTAGAGCGGAAATATACCACTCATTTTGGACCTCATCGTTGGGCTTAGACGCCATTGGTATCTTATTCAATACTTTATTAAAGTGAGATTTGAAGTCCTTAATGGGTTCTTTCGGTTCAGCTTTCAAATTGGAGAGATCATTGATTAGGGTAGTTGTGAATCTATCATCTCCAAATTTAGTTAAAAAATTCTCTTAGAAAGCATCCCAACTATTAATAGAACCTAATGGTAATCAAAAGTACCATGATCCTACGGCTCCCTGTAAAGTATATGGAAATAATCTTATAACTGCATCTTCTTCCACTACTTCATTCAAGTTAATGGACAACATGAAATTTTTTATATGTTCCTCAGCTAGTAGGCCATTATCATGATTGAATTTGGCTAACCATTTCTTTGGATGAGCTAGCAATTGATGTAAAGTCCTAGCCATCCTAACAGCTCCTGAGTTTGTCCACGACCTTGGAGGATTCTGTGCCATTGCTAGTATGTGAGTAGGAGAAGGTGTAGCAGTGGTTGAAGGTGATTGGGTAGAGGAAGATGTAGTTCCTATACCTGTGTGAATCATGATCTAGAGTGGGGAGGTGGACGACTGATCTTGTGATGGTATAAATGGAATGGATGAAGATGAAGATTGAGCTGATGAAAGAACCTCGCTGTGAGATTTGAATGGTGTTTTCTTAACTTTCTTACGGCTTGGAAGAGGGTATTCAAATAGAGGGATTCCAATCTTTTCACTCTGTGCTCTAGTTAACCATTAAGATGGGGTAAACTTAGAGGTAATACTATCTTGGGATAACTTTTCTTTTTGAGATAACGAATCCCCTGTAATTTATGAATCAAAGATTGGACTGCAAGGGCTACAGTAGAAGAAGAATGATCTGGCTTCTTTAGGATTTCAACAGTGGGTTTTGTAATTTTCTTTGCAACTTCTCGCTTAGGATTAGGGGATTTGGAACGCTTTCGAGAAGTTGGAGGTGATGGTGAGGGAGTTTTACTCTTAGAATGGCATGTTGAATTGGATTTACTTTCCATTCACAGTCAGGCCCTCCTTCTAGCGCCAAAATGTTGAAGCCTCTAAAATCGTTGTTTCAACATTGGGGAAAACCACTCGGTCCAGACCTTGGTTGGCGGCTCCTTTTCTGTTTGGAGTAATGGCTCTCACTGGGGATAATGGGACCAGTTTCCCAATCTATTTTATGATTGTACTAATGGGGTGACATGTCATATTTTGGAGTAATGCTTAAGCTAAAAGTAATCTAATCTAAACTAATAATCAAATGCATTTTATCCTAATTTAAACACTATCTAATTATGACTATCCCCTGGAATAAATTGAAGTATGCGATCTAAAATAATGTCCAAAAGAAATTGGTAATAAAGTTCATTCAATTGCAATGAGAAATGAAATCATTTAACAATAATCGTTTCGTATAAAAAGTTAGCCGAAACGATTGTGAAAGATATGTCGCATAAGAAATTATTCATGTATTCAACATAAAATATAGGCCATCATCATACAAAAGTGCAATAGTGCTAACCAAGATTCAAACTTTCATACATAAACAAATTGAAGAGAAATTATTGCTTGATACATAAGTAAAAAGAATTATGAGATAAAAGTACCATTTATAATGCGTCCTACTCATGTGCTTCAGCAATATTGATCTACTTTCAATCCATCCAAAACCATCTAAGAGTAAAAAAGTGAAATTTCAGTAGAAGATGCCAGATAAGATAAAAATAAATCTTGTTCCATTAATTTCACCAGAACTTCCTCAAAGGGACAAAAGTGCATGTTTTGAAGATTGTTTCTAATAAAAATTTTGGACCCCTCTCTAAATGCATGAGAGGGGTTTAGATAGTAAACTATAAAACTAAAATTTGATTATTACAAAAATAGTTGAGGAGGTTTAAATGACCTTCCTCAAATTATGCAAAATAAAACAAAAATAGAAATGAGCATGGTGACTAACTGTTCTGCATTTGATCCTTTAGATCGCAAATGTCTGTCATGGGTTTGAGATGTGTCAGTTGGCCGATTTCATCTTTCAAATACCCAGTGAACACGGCGTTGGTCAGTGCTGGAACCATTTTCTCCGTAGAAGTGGTTAGGCATCATAGGTTCATCCACTGGCTATGAGGTTTCACTAAATGTCGCCAATTTGCTTCCCAGTTTAACCTAGTTATTTGCCTAATTGCTTTTGATTTTTCTTCTATTCCTTATCTCCATTGTAGCTCAAGTTGTTTTACATTAGGAAGAAAACCCAAAATGGAATCTGCCACAAGGTTGGCGCTATGTAAATTTTCATTAATATTTTTTATGACACTGTTTTTTGCTGCTGCCGCATCAGGTGTTTCCTTTTCTGCCTCTATAAGCCGAGAATCCCAGTTTGCAAATAACATTTCTTTGTGTGACTCCTCCAATTTAGGCAAGTCGGCTTTTCTCCCATCTTTTGAATTCTGTCAGGTGATGAAGTCGGAGACCTTTTTCAAGATTTCATCATATTCAAGTCTCATTTCCACGACTTAACTTGTCAATTTGTCACTTGTTTCACAATACGAATTCCATTGCGAAATATTCTGGCATAATAGTTATTTTTAGTGCATCAACTGGGAGTTAAGGTTGAGCGCTTCAATAATAAACTAATCAATTTTTGGATCATCTTTATGTTGATTAATTATTCCTTGTATTTACTCTTCCTTCTCTGCTAAGTTGGCTTGATGTTTTATTTGCATCTACTTGAATTCTTGTTGAAGCTTAGCTAACTATCTTTGCTTGCTGGTCATATTTTGCTTGTTGTAGTTGTTGTTCAAGCGACATAATTTTATCTTCTTTTTCCTTAAGCAACATGTGTACCTTTTTTTCTTTGTCAATGGTCACTGTAGCATAGGCCCCTACAAACTATGACAATCTAGTAAGGTTGGCGAACGGGTCGATGGGTGAGTCTTTCCGAACAACATCCATCGATTCATTATAAGGGGTAGTAACAGTTGTAGAATCCAACTTCATTTTCTTCCTTTGTATTTTAACTACTTTGTGTTCTGGGCTATAAAACACATCTAGAGGAGTAATCTCCTCAATTCTCAAAACAATTTCAGAGGTGGGAGTAACAGGGATGTGCTCTACCTCTTGAGTATTTACAGTCTCCTCTGTTTTAATTTCTTGAGTTGTTTTCTATTGTGGAGTTTTCAACTCTGGCATTTGTTGCTCTGTATGGAGCCTTTTGTTAAATTTTTCCCATTCTTCCTCTAAATCAATCACTAGGGGCTTTATTGGCTAGCTGGAAGTGGAATGGATTTCAGCCTGTTTTCTAGCTAAAGTTTGCTCAGTTGTCTTTTCTATAGATTGGGCTGTATCTTTTTCTGATTCCTTGCTTCTGCTTTTCATATTTTGTGATGAGTTCTCTGACTCCCTTGTAGAGTTCTCTTGGGATTCTACTCCAGATTCAATTTTAGAATTTTCTTTGGAATCTCCTTCTAGACTTACACCAGGAGTAGACTCCCTTATTGGTTCAACCAATAATTGGTTCAATGGGACCTTTGTTAGCCTCCTTTCTCTGTACTCATAAAAGTTTTCAAGATCTTCATGGTCAAAAAGTAATTGTGCCATATGCTTCACCTCTGTGAAGGTGTTATTCTACAAAAATATGTCATCAAATGCATCTTCCTCATCATTGAATACTTTTATTTTTACCAGGGTGGTAAAGTCTTTGATAGTGCCGAATGGGTCATATTGCCTTGCAGGGAATTTAGGTAATTGCAGAGATAGCATAATCTCTTCTTCTTTAAATGCATGCCCCAGGTCATGCAATGCAAATGCTCCACATTGTAAAGGGAATGTAGGTCAAATGGCCTTTTTTGCTTCCTTTAATGTTTTTATCATCCCTCCCTCACTAGTTGTTTGATAGGCTCTCTCTCTAGCCATTAGTTTGTCCAGAACATAGTATGGGAGGACATGGGGGGAGGTGATGCTGCCAAATACCCTGATATATGTAAATGTTTCCTCCCTAAACCATTTGTCCATTGGGAGGATATCTACCTCGACTTCTTTGGAAAACTTGGGGTCGATTATAAAGCTATTTGTGGATAAGGAGCATAACTCCATGACAACTTTTGTAAAAATGTGGTTGAAAGTGATATTCCCACATGTCTTTATGGTATATGTGAATGGGAAGTGGATTTTGGATAGTCCACTTCCATCCCATGATAGGAAATTTCAAACCAAAACAAATTGCATCCATTACATAGGTACTCATAAAAAATGGAGGGTAAACCCTCGAAGCAACACTTATTTTCCTTTTATACTCCATTATTGTTCTCACTAAATTATCAGACAAAATTTGTGCCCAATTCATTATAGTTGTGTTTACGGCTGCATCTATTAATGGCAGCCATTCTTGGGACAATTTAGTACTATCGGGTTTCCCAAATAGTCTACATAGCATGGCCACTACAAAACTATGAGGGGGACAAATAGACACAGTAGAATACATACCGTTCTTGTATTTCTTGATTTTTTCCTCATTATTTGACCAGGTCTGGGTCCAGTCTGTTAAGTCCTCATTCTCTTTGGAAAACTTCTCGACGAACTGCTTGTTTTAGATGACTTGTGGCTCTGGTAGGTGGTACATAAGCCACAGGTTTTTTGGTGTAAAAGATCCCATAACCTCTTGGCTTCTTGTCTTGAATTCTCTGTCTCAGATGTCGGCTTCATCAATAACCCATTTAACCATGTTTGTATAAGGGATTATCTTTGGATGCGTAGCTATGCGATGCAAAAATGAGCATGTTGTCTCAAACATGGAGGTGTCTAAGGAATCATGTCCTTTAATTGTAACCTTCATTTCCAGAATCCTTGGTTTCTCTTCTTCCAGTATATTATACATGGCTTCCCACGTAAAGGTTCCTCCCTCTCTACTGCATGTAGTATTCGTAAATAGAGTAGTCTTTTCTGACTTCTCAGAGACAACTGCCTTGCCTTTCTTCACCATTGGTCCCAACAATTTTCTCTGTAGATTTTCCTTGAAAGTGAAGAACAACAACTATCAGATACACAAAGACGATAATGAACGTGAAATGAAATAATGCAGATAACTTGTAAAGGTGATAAAAGGAGTTTTATTCGAACGTGCATAAGAAGATATCATATCACATTTAAAAGGTTTTTCACACATAAATGCAGTTAACTCTTACTAAATGCCCACTAATGCTTCGTTATCCCTTAGCTTTAATGCTCATAAATGTCTGCATCATAAGTTGGGAAGAAAGCTTCTACGGTAGCAAGCCTTTGAATTGCGATAATGTCGATTTTGCAATTTGCAAAGCAATATCGCAGATCACAATATAGCATTGTGCCTTTCCACTTTTCTTACCTTCCCTTACGTTTTTACGAGATGCAAGATGTGAGCCAGTGGTTTATTACCTCAAAACATAGCTACCTGTCAGGTTTTTCCGATGTAAAACCCTTTTTTAATAAGCGGCAGACCTTAACATTTGTTTGTGATGTATTGAAGGAGTGGGTCCAGGTCTTGATCACATTTCACAATATCGACTAATGGTAAGTTTGCAGTACTCTTTTAAATGCTCGAAATGCAATGCAATAAAGGTTACAATGCCATTGCAATTTCAAATCTCTTGTTTTGAGATAACCTTTTAAGGTAGACTTTTCATAAATAGTGATATGTGATGCGAAACTTCTTTTTGAAGAGAAAAGCTTTAGGACCTAGTTTATGTCAAAAATATGCTAATTTCGAGGTATAAAGCATAGAGTCTTCTTTAAATCATTTTTGACTAGATTTGGTGGGTTAGCAAGGTTATTGATGATGCTTAATCATCCGATATGCGAGAAGGCAAGCATTTAGTAGTTCTTTTGAAAAAGGGGTTTGATTGATATCTTTCTTCATTCCAAAATTAAATAAGAAAAATGCCTAAATGCTAAGTTTATTTTTGGAGGGATTTTTTAAAGGGTCCCCATTTATTAATGTAATATTAATCACTACTATTAATAAATGGGGGGTTGTTGAATAGTACAACAGGTACTTCTGAATGGTTTTTTTCATAAGGCTTTGGAAGGATTTTCTTTGCTTGGAATTTGGTGATATAGTATGTAAAATTTCCAATGAATGAGTATGTAAAATTTCCAATGAATGTCATTTAACTTTTTTGGTATTTGGATCAACTTTTTTTGGCATTTGTACACAGGGGTTTCACTCAATAACCCTTTGACATTTCACGTGTGTTCATGGTATACTAAACAATATCCTTAATTTTACTACATATTGGAAAATACCTCTAAAAATCACATTATTTAACCCCCTACCAATATGAATCTAATACACCTTCCCAATTTAAAAAACCCCTACTTTCACTAGATATTGTAGGTATCCATTTTTCATTAACATTTTTTATACCCCTTTGTATTTTTCATTAACTTTGAGCTCTATTTTGTATACCTACCAATATAAAAACCTTTTAACCCCTATAAATTCACAAATATATTATGTCATTTTTTCCTCAATATATACCCCCCAATATAAACCCACGTGATATGGTTCAGTGAAGCCCCGTACATTTGTATCAACTTAAAGCGAAACAAAACCATGGAAATGGTGTTACTTAGATTATGATAATATTCAACTTCATGTGTGTTTTACTTTGAAAAAATAGTTACTTTCAGTGTTAACTTTATTGTTACACTAAAAAAACCAAAAACTTTAAAAATACACCCAACTGTATATTTTCACATTTATTTTTGTTATATATTCATTTAGTATGATTTGACATTTAATTGTCATTTAATTTTCTAGAGATAGCTCGAAGATGGATTCTTTTTTGTCCCCTTCACATGATGCCAAAGCCAAACCATATGAAATATACCTCCTTGTCTCCTACTTAACAATAAGCAGAGATTGGCAATTCGATGCCAATGCCAATCAAGTTTTTGTCGCCATTGATGAAATTTAAAAAGCATGGTCATCTTTCAAATCACATAAAATATTCATATGGTTTAGAAGTCATTGAAATGGTTTGGAAATCCAACCTGTATTAATAAAATTAATGGTTTAAGTTTACTCATATTCGTTAGATTTTAATTATATTGAAATTAATGGTTAAATTTTAGGTTTTAGATTTTGGAATATTTTAAAATTTGAATTATATTAAAATTAATAATTTAAATTTTAAGAATATTTTAAAATTTGAAATAAACATTTTATCAAAACTAATAAAATAAAATAAAAAAAAATTGATCAAAGAACCAAACATCTCAAGTAGTGTGAATTGGTAATAAAATTTATTAGTTAACAAAAATAACAAATAAACTTTCGATGGGTTCCACATCCATCTAAGTTCGTTTAAAAGAAATTGAATCAAATGGATATGTTCGAAATTGAAGAGTTATTTATTTATGATATTCAATATCACTAAAGGAATACCTCACATGATAACATCCTTAGTTTGAAAGAAATTGAATCAAATGGATATGTTCGAAATTGAAGAGTTATTAGTCTTTGCCTTCGGCAACGCAAGGATTATTGCGTTCGATGGGCATTTTTCCAGCATTAAATTGTTTTAACTAATCATTACATTTAACTTTTAACCAATGTTTCAACGGAAATATTTCACCAAACAAATTTGTATGCAAAGTTTTTATTTGGACCTCTTATTGCAAGGAAAGAATATGATTTTAGAAAAACTTATGATAATCCTTTCAAATTTCAGTCGAATGCCAATTTAATGCTAGGCTGTAATTAACATTACTTAGGAAACATTTAATGTTTATGTTTTTCTTCTCCAATGTAATACATATCGAAAGCTAATAAGCCAGTATAATACATATTGAATTCTTCGCATTATAATACATATCAAAAGCCACCACTCCAGCACATGTCACCACTCCAGTGCATGTCGTGCGAAGCTTCATGACAGTAAGGGATTAGTGATTAATCACCCTTCCGAAAGCTACTAATACAATGAGCTAATTTTAATAGTCATTTGACGCAAGCAACGAAACTCTAATTGAATATTAATGTGGCCATCTGAGGGAAACAAAGATCCAGAGATCCACAACCACAAGACTGAAGATTAATTCGGCTGAATAATCAGTTTCTATTCCTGGCAAGTCAAGCCTTCCTCTCACTTACTGTTAGCGAGGATAAGAAGTTTAGGAGAGACTCAGTTGTGGAGAAATATCATGGGTGGTCAAGTCGGCGATCTATCACAAATCTGCATTCCTCACAGCATGGCCAGGTCGGCGTTTCCAATTAAGTTACCTTTCTATATTCCCAAATTTGAAGGTCGTTCCATAGATGATCCCTCTAATCTCGACAACTTAGTAGCAGAGTCAAAAGGCCTCCTGCATGTATAAGTCCAAACATCTCTGGTCGAGGTGAAACATTCATCAAGCAAGAAGAATCGAACCAGTTTGATCCTTCCCCATGATTTTAGTGACCATCAAAATGATCCTGGGCGGGCTCCTCTTTAGGAGCATCCATCGGTTCCCAAAAAGAAGTCATCATTTCATAAAAGCCATTAAGAAAATATAGGGGTATAGGCTATTACCTTCTTTAAATCACCTTTATGTATAACTCAAAAAGCTCATTGAATTAGATTCTCTATTAGTCATTGATAAGTAGTGGGCTTAGACGATGACTCCTCTTTTCTAACTTCTCGCGTGGGAGGAGATTCAATACCTTGTTAGGCCGTAACGCTTTCCTTGGAGCTTGTTGTAGATAGAATGTCGAGAGAGAGATAGAGATAGATATTTGTTGGAAGGGTGTTATTGGGATAAATCCAAAAGTAAAGCCCCTTTAAAAGTAGAGGAGTAACCAAGCTTTCTGTTCTTATAATTTCTGTTGGCTTTTTTTCCTCTATTCTGGTAATTTCTAATGGCTTAGCCTCTTATTTTCTGCACAACTTTACCAGAGGCTCAGGGTTAGGGTCTAACTATCATGCAGGATTAAAAGCCTTATGAGGGAAAAAACTTGAGCGGCTTTTAGAAATGTCTCTGTCTTTCTCTGAGGGCTTCGACATCCAAAACGTTCAAGGTATTTCAACATAATTTGATTTTAGAAAACCTGCTTTTGGGGCCGCCATTATATATTCTGACTTGATTCTGTACAGCTTCATCAAAATGAGGGGCGTGATATGATAAATGAATTTTCCTCTGCAAAAAAGCTTGGGCTCTCTGAAAGATGACCTTTCTTTTTTCATAAAAGTTGACCCTCCCTCTACTCCTTGGCCCATCGTGCAGGGTGTGCACCAAAAGCTTCGGATGGCAGTACTGGAGCTTGATGGTTAGCTGGATGGCTTGTTAGCTAGGTGGGAAGCTTGTGAGCTGGGGAGCTGGGGAGCTAGAGTAGAAGCTAGATGGATGGGATGGGTGGAGGAACGGATGTTTTAGTGAATAGCCCACAGGGCGGGGTGGGTGCTTTGTGATTCTGAACTTTGCCGCAGTAGGGTAGCTTGGTGAAAGGTGAATGAAATCAGTAATAGAGGGAAAGCAGTGATGATGGTTCAAAGGTAAGCAAGAAAGTAGGTGTCTAGACTTATTTATTTGCATTTATTTATTTACAGTGTCTAAGGTCTGAACTTATTTATTGAACAAAACATCCCACTTTTGCAGGCTGAGCAATCCATTCCCCACTTCATGACTATTGTGATCCCTTTTTTATCCCTCGAGAATTCTTAAAATTCATTGGGTTTATTCGAATCCTGGTACCTTCTTGCATCAAAACTAATAAGGTTTAAAGGTTTTATGCTACCTTGTTTGGTCATTTTCTTGAAAAAGGAGACATCTCCCAACCCGGACTCTTAAAAGAAGTTAGCTCTATGGTATAGAAAAGACTTCATAAAATTGCTATTAGGTATAGGAAATAATCTTTATAAAACTACTCTTTTTAAATTATTTGATGCACTAACTCAGGTTCATTTTTAATGATGAGTATATTAATAATGCCCTGTGTTAAGGTCTGTCTTAATATGCATTGCCATAGGTCTATCTTAATTATGGACTCAAAATAATTATTTTCTGGTGCAATAAAAGAGTTCAAACTATTTTATGCACTGGCATAAGTCCATCTTATTTACGGATGGAAAAAATAATTATTATATGCACTCACATAGATCCATCCCAACTTAACTATGAAGTTCAAAATAGTTAAGAATCAAACCATTAAATGTTTGGGTCAATCTTAACTATGAACTCAAACTATTTAAGTTTTAATAGACCTTTTCCATATACAACGAAAGTATGGTTGATTTATTCAAGGAAAGATGTGTAGATTTTCAGGATCTGTTATGAAGATAGATTTGCAAGTATGGCTGATTTGTTCAGGGAAATATGTATAGATTTTCAGGATCTGCTCTGCAAATAGATTTGTAGGATCTGCTCTGCAAATAGATTTGTAGGATCTGCTTTGCAAATAGATTTGTAGGATCTGTTAATACGTCTAGATCGTTAAGATGGATAAATTGTTTGCTAAACGGTCCTTGCTGGTATACAAGAAATGCAAGCATGGGAAAAGTTCAGATCACTGCTAGTATACAACAAAGGAGAAAGAAGATGATAAAGAACATGTATTTTGAGATTTACATCAACATACCATTGTAAATATATGTTAGCATATAGGAGACCATGCATGGTACAATCATTATCCTAGCAATAGTAGTTAGCCTGGTGCAGTAATAGGAGGAAGTAGTAGTACTTTCAGTGCTAGTACAATATCAAGGGGTCAGTAGAGTGGTGGTAGTTCAAACCCAAGTGTGGCTTCAAACATAATTTCTTTATCCTACTAAATTGTTTGCTTCTAATTCCACTTGATGCCTTTGCACTAGATCTATAGTCCAGTAGCATTATGTTAGTCATTCAGTTCTATTTCTTACACAAATGCTAAAAAGAAAAATAAATATAACAAAAGTGTGTAAATTTGCATTCATCTAGCATTCTTATTGTTTTGTATAATGTCAGAAGATTTGATTCATCAAAGGGTAAGTAACCTACCATCAAATCGAGCTGGATAAGTCAAAGCATGTAAGAGTGAAGGGGGCATCCACTTACGGCAAGGACTATCGGCTGCATGCAACACTTGTTTATTTCTGATAATCAATATCACCAAAGGAATACCTTACATGATAACATCGTTATTACTATTTTTAGAATAATGTTATTATGTTATTAGACTTTTTAATTAATGTTTGATATTTTTTCCAAATTACACTATTTTTTTTCCAAACTGCATTAAATTAAAAAATAAAAAAAAAAAAAAAAAAAAAAAAAAAAAAAAATTAAAATGTTTATTTTTATTTATTTATTTAATATTTTATATTTTGAAAAACAAAAAATTAATAAAAATCACATTGCAAAAATAAAACACTAAATAATATAATCATGATTATTATTTTATAAAATAATATTTATAATATTTAAAAATATCATTTAATCTGCATTTGAAAATAATACCAATAAGTGTATATCACTCACATTATATCATCACATTTAATAATGTATAATTATATTAGTGCAAGCAAACAAATAATATACCTTAAAAAATTGACATGCCATCTCTTTCACACGGGAAAAACTGACTCCCCATGGCTTCATCAATGGGCCTTAGTGTGGTTGGTTGCATGTAAGACGGTGAATAGAACTTGTCGTGGCTACGAAGGATCCTCGTGAGAAGGAAGGGATCTTTGAATTCAACTTAATGACTTTATTGCAAAGGTTTCTTTGAATTCAACTTAATGACTTTATTGCAAAGATTAATGACTTTATTGCAAAGGTTTCTTTGAATTCAACTTAATGACTTTATTGCAAAGATTAATGACTTTATTGCAAAGATTGATTTTACATTATGGGTGTGGTTGTTTTCACAAGTTTGAGGGCGTTGAAATTCAAGATAGATTTGCATAATTTCAGGAAAGTCACTTGGAATAATGCAGACACCTTTTTAATATTGAATTCACTAATCAATTTGAAATAGAGGAGATCAAGTATTGTGTACACCAGTTTTCTCTTCACGTGATTTTGGTTGATGATCATTACCTCCACCATCTTAACTCTTGAAGATGTAGATTCTCTAAATATGCACCCTAACTCTAAGATATTACAATACCAAACTTTTCATGGAAAACTAACAAGGAGCTATTAGGCCCTAACAATTATAGGAGGTCTCATAAATATCAACATGTCCTTATTTCAGTAGACATGGATTTGATATCATAATAAATTTAGCAAAAGTGTCTTAAGGCGTATTTTTATTATAAAAAAAAAATAAAGGGGGATAGTATATATATATATATTATATATATTATATATATATATATATTATATTATATATAATATTATATATATAATCTCTGTAGTTTTATCTTATCATGCCATGATGTATATTTGATTAGTAATTTAAGGATAATCACTATGAGAAAGGTTGTGACAAAGCTTATCTATTTCTAAGGAATACAATATTTTTAACACAAAGCTTATCTATAAGGAAAATAATATTTTAAAATTACTATTATTATTTTAGAAATACATATTTTAGATAACTTTATTAATTTAGGAAAATTATTACTAAATAATCTTTAGAATTAGGAGGTTAACATACATACATATATACATATTACATTTTACTAGTTGCACAATATTTAATTGTGTCAAGAGGCGCTTTACAACCCAATATGGAAATGTTGTTATAGAATGTTATTGTAATGCAACGTTGTGTTGACTTGGTTAAACTATTTATAATAAAAATAAAATTTAAAAATAATAATTATTAAGATAAGTTTGAGTTAGCCATTTGATGGGTTTACTAATGGTGTTTTACAAGCCCATGGTATTGCATAGCTCATAATATATATTATGATGAAGCCTATTTTAACTCTTAAGGAAATCCATTATGGAATGCAAGAGTACTAACTCTGGACTTTATCCCTGTCGGTACTTGTAGATTTGGATTTAAGATGGATATAGGTTGGTAACTAACATATAAGGGACAATGTGAATTGATTCAGATATTGCAATGGCTTTAATGCATAGTTTACAATTGGTAATTATTTACATGAACTTGCTTTTAAAAAGATTTCAATATTCTTTTGCTTTTATGATGAACTGTTCAATCCTTCTTTACGATCATTATGAGTAAATAATTAATTATCTTTTCACAAAGTGCACTTATTCATATTAAGTTTGACTATTCATTATTTTGTATAACTTCTCTATAATAACAATGTGGCCATGCAACATTTGAGGTCTCATTAACTTGCAATGTCTTGTCATTCACAAATCCAACCTTGTAACCCAACCATTTTAACTTAACAACATTTACATGAATTATGATAATTTTTTTAGAATTGAACCATGTGAGAATTTAGATATAATGAACGTTTCAAGTGTTACTATACTGACATGATGTTATAATATGATAGAAAGGAACAATCTCTTAGAATAAACCAATTTAGATCCATCTTAACCCTAGATTGAGAGGGATCAAATCTCTCAAGGTGTAAGCCTCTTCTTTGAGTGCAAAACCTGAGGAAAGGTTCGCACCGCAAAAGCTTTGATCCAACTAGGCACTTGATAGATTTGGAGTTAATATGGATCTAGGCTAGTTTAATTAATAATAATAATAATAATTCATTTATTTTTTTTTTATTTTTATGTAATTTGACCGAGTCAAAATGTTTAATTAATATTTATATTTTTTTATTTTTATTTATTTGACCAAGTCAAATATTTACATAACATACCATTACAATATCTCTTCCACACAGGGCCAGAAAACACCTCTTCGAGAAGCTAGTTGATTAATAGACTACATGTCTATAACAAACCTTCAACTAGAGGAGACTTTTTGAAATAAATTATATATAAAATTTAAAATAAAAAAAAATAAATAGTAAATAGAACATATTCATATCTAAATAAAAATGGGATAGATAAATAATAATTGTTATTTAAAATAAAATTAAAAAATAAATAATTATATATATAGATAGAGAGAGGGGCTTGATTTACAAGGGATTTGAACTTTGAATATCATGGTTTACATAATACTTCATAATATAGTGATTTCCACTTGAGCCCCACATACACACATATATATATGAGGTTGAATATAATTAAGATAATATCAATGTAGATCCATCTTAACCATGGATTTATCAATTGTTGAGAGGGATCAAATCTCTTGAGATGCAAACCTCTTTTTTTAGTGCAAAACTTGATGAAATTTTTGCACCTAAAAAGATTTGATCCTTCTTGACACTTGATAAATCTAGGGTTAAGATGGATCTAGGTTAGTTTTAATCATGCACAGTTACAAAAAAATTGTTGAACATCTAATTATTCTAATAATTTCGAATAGGCTAAATATGGCTAAAATTAATATGATCATTTTATTTTTATTTTAAATTTGCTCAATTACCTCAGTTTGTTGAGATGATAGAGACAATTAATAACCTAAATGATGAAATAAAAAGTTTGAATGCAAAGTGACAATGTAACAGTGTTGAATGATAGAAAATACGAATAATAAGAATGGTAGTCAATTACAAATAGTCGTCATCACGACCAATCTCAAATTATTTTATTATATTGTTCTTATTGTCACACCTATTAGTTTTTTCATCTTTTCATATCGATTGAGCAGCTGAAATTATATACCATTCAAATATTTAGCTCGAGCTATTGTAGTAAACATCATACCTTGTCTATCTTGCTCTCCAATATTAATAGTAGCTTTATCCAAAGTTAATTATTATGACTTACGGAGTGTTAAAGTCCAAGTAATTTTCAATCATAGTTCTTTTCTATTACCTCGTTTGAATGCAAAGTGATTAGCAATGTTGAATCATAGAAAATGGGAATAATAAGAATGAAGTAAAATACAAATAGTTTACAGTTTCAAGAAGCAAACATTTCAGGAAAGTGAACATTTTGTTTATGATGAAAATTTAAGTATTTTATTTATGATTGAACTATTGTAACATAGAAATCAATCCATGATGTAGATAATTCTTTTTTATTTCCAATGAAATCAATGCACACTATTAATCTAATTACTTTGAAATTAATGCACATCATACATCTATACACATCAAATAAAAATCAACATATACATGGAAATCAATGCATCTAGTGCAAGAACAATGCACACTATTAATCTAATTACTTTGAAATTAATGCACATCATACACTTATTCACATCAAATAAAAAATCAACATCTACATGGAAATCAATACATCTAGTGCAAGAAATCAAATAGGATTAGAAATCAACATCTATACTAAAATCAATGCATCTAGTGCAAGCAATCAAATAGGATTGTAAATTAACAACTAAACAAAAATCAATGCATCTAGTGCAATCAATAAATTAGGATTAGGAATCAATAATAACATTGAAATCAATGCATCATGTGCAATCAATCAAACATGATTATGAATCAACATCTACACTAAAATCAATGCATCTATTTCAGTAAAAAACCAAAACATTCATAAGATGAAAGAGTTTGTCTCTCTCCATATAGTGCAAGTAATTGAATAAAATTAGAAAGCAATGTATCTGATGCAAGCAATCAAACAGGATTAAAAATCAGCATCTACACTCAATCAATGCATATAGTGCAAGCAATCAAATATGATTAGAAATCAACAACTACACTGAAATCAATAGATCATGTGCAATCATCAAATAGGATGTAAATAAAGAATTTAAAACATTAAAAATGTTCATTTCCACCAAAATATGGAATTTATGTTTATATGTTTTGTTATGGAAAATCTACTCACATAGTTTCATCCTTCTCCAAGTTTCTTTTCCTTTTCCATCACACATCTTTCCCATGTCAATCACATTGTTTAATTTGTTGGTGCAATGTTTGGTTCTATGTACTACACTTGAATGTCTTTTAAAGAATGTAAAACAAAAAATGATATCAAAGGATGCATCATCCTCGAGAGGTGAATCTTCTCTTGGCATGTTTGTCATGCCATTTCTTACAAATTTCATGTCTGCAAGCATTGAAGCAATGAGATATTTTGTATGATAAAAAAACCTTCAAAAAAGTGGCCATTTTTTTCATGAATTTTTACGTTCAAATCTTATTTGTTGGATCTCATTATGCATCTTAATTGAAAATAACTATATATATTATATGCCTACATTTGAATAACAATAACTATATGTAAATTGTCATGCTAATATCTTAATCAAATCTTAAAGTCCATAATTATACTATTTGAAATAAATCTAACAAGCTCAACATGTAAATTTCCATGTTAATTTGTTAATCATGTACTTTCAAATTATTTGAAACATAAAATATGTGTAGTTATTAAGCAACAATTATAAATTGCAACATGAGTCAGTTAAACCTAAAATGGCTAACTTGCATCAATATTATAATAGCAACCTTGGGTGAGAAATGGTGAAATTTTAAATAATTCAATGTTGAGGATTAGGTCAAACTAATTTTTAGGATTAGTTATTTATATACTTTATCATAAGCAATCGATTGCTTTATATTTTATTTGAGAAACCATAAACCCTAAACCTAAAGTAAGTACATATCAACGTAAAACTTAGAATTGTCTTACCTATTAATTTGTAAGAAAGTAATGAGTTTTAGAATTCTACTATCTCATTTGTTTCGCCGTGAAATGTTTTTACACAAAAGTCGTTTCAAATTTATATACAACATATATGGTTACAAAAGTCATTTCAAATTTATAGACCATAGAAATTGTTAGGTTATTTGTTTGGATCTCACCTTATTTATCAAGCGTCATATATTAGTGTGAATATATCACACAAAAACCTAATCAATAACTTGGAATCACGTGGAATTATCATTATTATTATTGTTATTATTATTGTTTACAATCTACTTGCCTAGAAATGGAGCCAGCACGAAGAAGACATAGAAATCGAGTGTAAAGAAGTTTAGCAAACCCAAGCTCAACAAACCCATTTAATCTAATGATGAATTGTAAATGTTGTATTAACTTATTTTTAGTTATAATAGAATGAAGATTTCCATGGTTATTCATATTTGTAGAAGTTTTCCAGAGGGAACTGTGTATAGGATTAATATCCTGGACCCTCCACCCATCATAAAGGACCAAAGAATATTGAATAATAACATGGCCTTGGTTAGCATTAAATGGAAAAGAAATGAATTAATTAACAATTATATATATATATATATATATATATATATATATATATATATATATATAGAGAGAGAGAGAGAGAGAAGAGAGAGAGAGAGAGAGAGAGAGAGAGAGAGAGAGAGTAATTGGATTTATAGTGACTCAAATAATAATAAGGAAACGTATATGATTAACAAAAAATAAATTAAAAATATGATAAATTTAATAAACTTTCATATTTATAATAAAAATAACATAATAATCTAAATAGATAAGGAATTAAAAGGGAAGATTTTTGAAAATAAAATAAAGAATTTAAAAAATAAAATAAGAGGAATTTTTAGGAAGAAATAAATAATTATTAATAATAAAATAAAATTAGTAAAATCTCTTATGGATCTAACAAAAAAATAAAGAAATGATTAGATTAAATTAAATAAGGGTAGATTAAACTAGATAAAATAAGTAAGATAGACAAATCAATAAACTTAATGAGAAAGGTGATGGATAACAGGCTTCTAGGATTAGCTTAATTTGAATCCATATTCTCTATTGAAATTATCGGGGTATTTCTCAATTTCAAGACCTTCTCTGATAATGCGAGTGTTGTAAAAAGGAACATGAACGAGGATTTTGGATTGATCAAGGAAAACAAGGTGTTTTGAATTAAAAGAATGTTCAACAATAGCTAACTTAGATAAACATAGATGGTTAGTATCATCTATATTCTCCTTCAAGGGAGCTTTTAAGGGGCGACCAATCTGACCAATATAAGATTTCTCGTATTATCAAGGAATTTGGTAAACCCCTTAACATAACATGGGTTCAAACTTATCTTTGGGTGACTGAAACATTTGTGTAAGAGTTTTATGAGGCTTAAATTTGCTCTTAATATTCCTTTTTGATAAGATTTTCGAAATTAGGCCAGTGGTCCCTTTAATATAGGGTAGAGAAACCTAACCTTGGGATTCAAATTAAGCCAATCATAGAAGCGTGTTATCCAGCACCTTTCTCATTAATTTTATTGATTTGTCTATCTTATTTATTTTATTTTATCTAGTTTAATCTACCCTTATTTAATCTGATCTACCTTTCTCATTAATTTAAGCCAATCATAAAAACATGTTATCTATCACTTTTCTCATTAATTTTATTGATTTGTATATCTTAATTATTTTATCTAGTTTAATCTACCCTTATTTAATCTCGTCTACCTTTCTCATTAATTTTATTGATATTTTTTGTCAAATCCATAAGATATTTTATTAGTTTAATTTTATTAACTTTTTTCTTTTATAATTATTTATCATTAATACTTATTTATTTCCTCTAAAATATCCTCTTCTTTATTTTTTAGGTTTATTTTTAAAATATCTTCTTTTTAATTCCTTAAATTATTAATATTATTATTATTAATTAATGAAAGTTTATTAGCTTTATCATATTTTTTAATTTATTTTTTTATTAATTTTTTTAATAATATATTTCCTTATTATTATTTGATTAGGTATAATCCAATTACTTTCCTTTATTCTGGGTCTATTGATCCCCCTACCAACCCATATAAACTTTTAAATTTATTTTAATAATTTCATTTTTTAATGGTTTATTCTTGTTTATTTTTAATGATTATTATTATTATTCTGATTATAATTTGAATATTACTAAATTTATGTTATTATTAATTTTTTTTGGTTAATTTTCAAATTAATATATTTTTTTCACTTTGCAACTTAATTAGGTAATATATTTAATTTAAAATCTCTAAATTAAAAATTATTATTATTAATTAATTAATTTCTTATTTTATTTCTTTTTTACTTCACCTTTAACAATTATTTTTGAATATTTCATTATTTTTCCTTAATGGTTAATTCATTTTCTATTCAAGGTTAACAAGGACGTACATGTTATCATTCAATATTATCTCGTTCATGGTTATGGGTGGAGGGTCCACCCAAAATGTTGAACAAGATATTAATCATATACACAATTCCATCTAGAAAACTTCTATGACTTTTAGTTTTTTATTTATATGGTTATTTTCATTTTTATTTAGATCGAAATTAATTTGTATTGAGTAAATATTTATTTTAGTTTTATTTTATTGGACACATTTCAATTCTACATTGAGAATGCACCTTTCACATATTAATATGAGTGGGCCTAATGGTTAAGAAGTTTCCTCTTAAGAGGTCACAGGTTCAAAACCAGAGTGGGTAGAGTATGTATGTCTTTGTAGAAGTCAAACCTTGTCTCACAAACAAGGGGGTCTCACACACCAATTTGATCCCTTGTCTCACAAACAAGGAGGTCTCATACACCAATTTGGTGTTCCATGGAGGTAGGAGGTAGGTCCCTTGTCTCACAAACAAGGGGGTCTCATACACCAATTTGATCCCTTGTCTCACAAACAAGGAGGTCTCATACACCAATTTGGTGTTGAGTGGAGGTAGGAGGTAGGTCCCATGTCTCACAAACAAGGGGGTCTCATACACCAATTTGATCCCTTGTCTCACAAACAAGGAGATCTCATACACCAATTTGGTGTTGCGTGAAAGTAATCCCTTGTCTCGCAAACAAGGGGGTCGAGATCAAATTAACCATTAAAATACAAATATAAAATTGAATAAAAATACTTAACCAAAATCATTAAATTAATAAGATGAAATAATTAATTTTTTCAAAAATAATATTAAATTAATAAAGTATATATGGAAAAAATAACAATTTAATTAATATGGACTACGTGAAAGTAATTAAAATAATACTTAGATTAATTAACCGGAAAAATTGGTTCTAATTAGCTAAATATTTTTAGATAAGAAGGGGTTTTTGTCAAAGTAATATAAATAATATTAAATTAATAAGAGAAGAAGGGTTTAGGGTAATAGAATATTTTGGGATTTGTTATATTTTCTGCACAACTTTATCGCCCTAGATTTTTAAACATTAAATTCGTTTTTTATTCAATTTAATTAATAAAACAGTATTTTTTTTTTGAAAAAATGGATTACTAGATTACGTTATAGTTAAACATTAAAATAGTTAGGCAATGTTATTGTATCTGTAAAAAGTGTTTTAGATAAGATAAAAGAAAGAATTGAATTTTAAAGACTTAAATATCTTTTCAATATATATAGAAAAAATATATATAAAAGATATATATTATAAATAGATAAATAAAATTTAAGGGTAATGTTTATTATTAGAAAAAAATTTCATGATGGAGGGTGTCTAATATATGAACCAAGAAGTAGCGATGATGGAATTGTAGTATAATGACGAACATCAAGTCACTTTCACCTAGTAGCTTATATGGTCAACCCGTTGTTATTAACATCTTCCCAGTTACGACAACTTTGAATTGGTAACTCCTATTTTCATGTGAGTGCACAAAAAGGAACGCCCGCACGGGAATTCACACACCTGAGAGCTCAAGGATTTAATCATGGCTAAGGATGGGTAAATTTTGAGCCATCACACAGTGCATTGGAGGGAAGATTTCTACGCAACAAGTTGAAGGATTTGGAATTCACTTAAAACCTCTCAATCATGGCATTTTCTTCATAAGAGTGGCACTTTTGGTATCCCACATTGGATTTAGAAGAAACATGGAATCTCATGGAGTAATCTTGGCGATACATGTCTGCAACAAGAACCTTTTCTTATTGTTGTGAATTTATCCTTTTAGTGGAGCATCATCCCTCGAGTTTGGTTTCTTATTTTTATTACCTTGCAATTCACTTCAAGATTGGAGTTGTTCTATGTTTTCCTAGTTTTCTCTAGTTCATTTCCTTGGACTTTGGTTATACTTTCCTTTTATTGGTCTGATATTCATCGTGGGACTCCTTGCCTCCACTTCCTGGTGAATTTTCTTTGGCACCTCCATAGCCTATGAGTATCTCTTTTCCTGTATGTTTTCCCTCATCTCGCCTCCTCCTCCTTCTCCACTCATCCCTTATTTTATTTCCCTTTACAACTATTGTTTGTTGTTGCTTGACTAGTCCTAGATCCAGAGGCCATCATGGGCGACCTGGTACACCCCTTCCCCTATTTATATCCCCCCTAATTTGTGTGGCACCCGTTCTCTAACCTCTGTCGGAGAATCCATGGAGAGGTACAAGAGAATTATTCCAGAAGTAGTTTAGAGAGCAATTGTTGATATTCAAAACTAGGCCCAAAAGGAACATTCTTTTGTTCCTGATGCACATGTCGAGTGTGAAACTAGAGATTGGATCCCTGGTGTAGGTAACTCTACTAGGGCCGGGGATTGTACATTTATGAAGAAAATTAATTTGTACTAGCATGTCAAAACTGTCATGGGGAGGGTACTCACATATAGATCAGATACTCAACAATAAATTATCATATGCATGGCTGAGCTTTAGGAGAAAATAGAGAAAATGGATGGAAAGATCAATTTGTTGATTAAGAATCTCATTGGAATTGACCCTACTTCATCTGACACCTGTGACGATCCACAACTACCTCATCACATCCTCAAAACAATTGAATGAATCTGCTTAAAGTTTAGGATTCAATACATCTTTTGTTTTGCAACTTGGACATTTATGATAGTCCATGTAATGTTTTTTTTTCTAAGTAATACTATTCTATTTAGAAAGGCGAAAATAAACATACAGCGAGGCTTTGGCCTCTGCAGTGCTAAACAGGGTTATGTCAAAATTAATCAAAAAGACTAAACTCGACTACCTACCAAGGGGAAACCAATCTAAGTGAACCCATTGTAAAAAGCCCACGTAGGGGTCTCAAAACTTAACTTAAAAAGGCCTACATAGGGGTCCTAAATCAATACTAATCAAAACTAGCCACATGGTTTTTTTTTTTAACAGTATAGAAAAACTCCATGAAAACAAACCCATGAAACAACAGTCTAAATGGACACCTGAAAACTGGATCAACTGTCTGAATGGACCCCCTAGGTGTCATCTGGTGGAGGCTCTTCCACAATGCGACATGCGTACTCATACCAGTCATCACCCTCTACTGACGTGCCATGTGGGAGGCCACCGACTGCTTGCAAGCCTGCTGAGTTGCCCTCCACTGCATGCTTTCCTAACGTGCCGCCCAAGATGCCACCAACTACTTGCATTCCACGGAACTGCCTTCAATTGCATGCTTGCCTCCAGCCAGCTCCCCTCCATGCAGAATGTTGTCAAAACTAGCCTTGCTCGTTTTCTCTATCGATTGTTGCTTGATACTGTTTCCTTTCTCTGGTTCACGGTCATCCTTGTTCTTCTACTGCTCACTATTGTTCCTTTTCTCTGGTCCAAGATCGTGGGTCTGAGCATCCTGCTCATCTTGCGGACTGATTTCCTCACTGAAGGTCACAATGATAGTGGCTATGATATCGAGGCGATGCAACATGTTGTGGAAGCGAAATTGGTTTGTGTGGTGAGAGGGGTGAGGGAGGTTGGGGAGATTGGCTATTTGGGAACCAGCGTTCAATCTTCTGGCACCATGAGTCTGTTCCTGACCTCTACCAATGCGAGTGTCAGGGTATCTGCTAGAGAAATGACCTCTGGAATGAGTAGTAGAAAGGGGTGAGGAAGAAGTAGTTGGTTCAAGGCTGGGCATCGAGGGGAGGTGAGTGCTTCCGCCTCGACTACCACCTCTTCTGCTATGCATTCAATGGCGAATATGCATCATGGTTGAATGATGGTTGTTGAGCTAGGCCAAAATGGCAGTGTTGTGTTTAGTGATTGCAATTAGAGAGGTAGAGTTAACTTTGGAGTTGATGGAGCTATTCAGAAGAGAAACAGAGGAGCTCTGGGTGGAATTCAGTGCACAGTGAGTTGTTTGAGAGAAATGGAAGTCATTCCCCAAATCAACACAGCTGAGAATCCAACATCGCCGCCCAATAATTGTGTGTGAGCTCGGCTCCGCAGCTTGAGGGGGGCCTTGAGCAGTTTAGCGGCGAAGGGGTGGCTGAATTATGTCTTGTGGAAACCATGGCCTTATGCCTGTTGCGAACTCCTCGACTTGAGCACTAGAGTAATGGTGCCTGTAGGTCAACTGTAACTTGCCATAAATTGGCATGGAAGGGGACGCGGGTGGCCATGTGGTCTGGCTTCCTGCCATCCTTCTGTCTAATCTGCATTAACTTCATAATAATCACCCGCATCCGGGTGTGCCTCTTTGCTTTGTACTAGTTCATTATATTCCTGTAGCTGGGAAGCAGTGGTGATCATGTTGAACAAACCTATATGTAAAGTCCAATCACTATCCACCCCCAAATTTTCCAGGAGATCATCCACTTTGTTTCCTTCTCTTCTGATATGTTTGAAAGTGACTGCACTATTAGTGGTGAGCCATTGTTCTATGAGCTCTAATATTTCTTCCAACCTCCAGTTTCTGACCACTTTGTATGCCGGGGTCCCCCGCAGGATATGATTAACCATATTAATAAGAATCTAAGAGTCGCCTTCGATTACTAAGGGGAAGAAGTTGTGTCGTTGAGCTAAAAGAAGCCCTTGCCATAACCCTCTAGCTCTGCAAAATTATTCATATCCCATCCAATTGAGCCTAGCAAAATTAAAAGAGGTTTGCCTTTGTGATCCCTGAATGCTCCTCCATATCTTGCTTTGCCTAGGTTGCCTTTGGAGGCTACATCGAAATATTAATTAGATCATATTATGTGGCAGAGGGATCCATTTGTTTGGGATGTTGTGATGTAAAGAGGATTTACTTTGTTTTGCATGTACCTGGTGCATCCGAAGATTCCAATTTGTCCATATATTCCACTCCTGTGGAAGGGAAGGAAAGTCCTCTTCATTCCAAGTTTGGAGCATTAATGTTTCCTGAAGGTTGTTGCAAAAGTTGTTCCATAGGACTTCTAATGGTGTAGATTGATCTTTAAAGATGCGACAGTTCCTTTCTTTCCATATAGTCCACATAAGAAGACCTGGGATGATTTTCCATAAAGAGTTTAGCAATTTACTCTTGTACGGATTGATTGCCCAGCTACGTACGATGTTGGTAATATCCTCTTTAATTCTTCCTTCTTTTTGGCATCTAAAACTTGCTTTTTGCCAAATTGCAAGAGTTCATGAGATACAGTATGGTTTCTTCTTGTTGTTTACAGTTGAGGCATATGGAGGGACCATGGAAACTTCTTTTCCATAGATTGTCCCAAGTGAGTATTTTGTTTTGACATAACAACCAAAGGAAGGTAGAAACTTTTGGCCATATGTTGGGGGACCATACTTTGTCCCATAGAGGATCCTTGAATGTTTCATTTCCAATTATTAGTTTGTATGCCTCTTGAGTGGTGAAAGTTCTACGTGCATTATAACCCCATTGTATTATGTCCTTCTTTTCAGAAAAATGAATTTTCCCATTCATAAGCTCTGTCTCCAAATTCTTATAAATAGACTTTGTTCCTTGCCTGATGATGTGAGTCATGCTTATGCATTATCTGTATCCCTACTTGAGAGTAGGCGTCCAGTGCTGGCTAACTTTATCCATCTGATGCTCTTCCCATTCTTGTGTTTGGTGAGGTCTAATCAAGTCACTTAGCTTGGGTCTCTGCTGCCATGAGTCATCCCAAAACTGTGCATTGTTTCCATCCCTTATTTCCCAGAAACTATGATGTTGGATTATAGCTTTGTGTTAACTAGCCACATTCCAAATTAAGGAACCTTTTCCCACTTCTGTGAGTCGAATTAACTCATATGTCGGTCGATTGTTTGCATATTTGGCAGTCCAGAGGATGGCCTAGGGTGTGTGCGGAGCAGAAATCCATTTCCACCATAAACGTGCTCCCATGACTGCATTGTTGTGTTGAGGATCTCAAAGCCCAGTGCCCCTTGAAATTTTTGGAAGGAAAACCGTAGCCCACTTGACCAGTGCCCATTTTCTATTTTGTCCCGAGGACCCCCATAAAAAATTTCACTGAAGATTTTTTATTTTCTTAAGCACCCATTTTGGTGCTGCCAAAACAGAGAAAAGATAAAGAGGCATGGATTGCAGGACAACTTTGACTAATACTAGACAACTAGCCATATTGAGGGCTCTATTAGTCTAGGAGGAAAGGCAAGCTTCCAATTTCTCTAGGAGCAGTTGCCAGGTAGAGTGCTTTAATGCAGAGTCAGTCATGGGTGCACCCAGATATTTAGAGGGGAGAGAGGCAATCGAGAATCCAAAAATGCATGCTATAGAAGATTGAGTGATGGAAGGGGTATGAAAGAAAAATATTTTGGATTTAGCATTATTAATGCTAGCACCAGAGGCTTCAAAGAACTCATTTAAAAGGTATTTTATTTTATGGGCCTCTTGAACCGAGGGATGGCCAAATAGCATGTTATCTTTTTTCCACTAGAAAAATCATAATCTTTCATTAATTTGAATAGTCACATGATGTAGATGCTTTTAGCATATGCTATATCATTCTTGCCACTAAGGGCATTGTCAAAATGTCCAGTTTGTCAAAAAAAAATTGTGCTTCTTGAGCTTTCATCACCACGCAGGGTGTTCAGTCATAAAAGAGTTTGTTTATATGGTTGTCATCTATGGTAGCTCCACATATGCCACACAGGGCAATGTCTTGCTGAGAATATCCACTTAAATATACTAAATATAGAGCCTATGTATAAAATATATATACAGAGTTTGAGCCAAGCATGTACATCAAAAAGTTTACAAAAAAAATCTGAAATCTAAGGGCTCTCTGCCCTGTGGTAGATTTGATCAATATAAGGCCAGTGGTAGTAGCGATATTCATTTGGACCTTGCTATTCTTGTATCATCCACTCTCCTTGGGGAAGTGTTGTGGCCTCCTTAGAAAGCCCATCAGCACAGCTGTTATGTTCCTGTAAATATGATTGCATGAGATAGAGTTAAACTGTGCCTTGAACATAATTACTTCATCCAAAATATTACTGAGTGTGTGAGAGTGACAAATAGTAATATTATTGAACCAATTTACTATGATCTTTGAGTCACCATATATATTTAGACTCATTCAATTATGACCCAATGAAAAATGCAGAAGATATCAGAGAGTAATAAGCTCTGCAAAATTGTTTGTTCCTTCCCCCAGGCCCATCTTAACTTTGTAATAATGTTGTTCATTTATGTATAGAATGAAACCACCGCCACATCCATGATGTTGTGCAGCACCATCAAAGAAAGCCCAAGGAGAATTTTTAGCTATAGGTGCAGGATCATGAGGCCTCCGGGGCTGAGGATGTTGACGCTCAGGCAACTCATTATAGGCAGATATAATATGAGTTGTGATATGTGGCCAGCAAACAGGTATGTTATCAAATATAACTCGGTTTCGAGCCAGCCATAGATGCCAACTGATGATTAAGGGGAGACATTGTAATTTTGTGCCATGATGTTTATTGCACCAATTTTTCCATGCTTGACCAATGTTTTCACCCTCCCAATGCCCGGAAAAGTGAATGGAAGTGGATATATTTTGCCAAATATTGACCAGGGAAGTGCATTTGAGGAATAAATGCAGTGTCAATTCAGATAAATTCTTACATAAGACACACCAGTGAGGGCCATGGAAGGATCGATGTGTGAGAGACTCTCCCGTGGGAACTTTATCTCTGAGAATACACCAAAAGAAAACTCTGTTTCTTGGTGGCGATATTAATTTCCAGATACTCTTCCACCAAAATATAGTCTGCTCTGGCTGTTTGTGAGAGATCAAGTTGATGTATCCGGTCTTTGGAGTATAAATGCCATTTTCAGCTAGACACCAGACAAGTTCATCAAGTCCATCTTTAATCCTGATATGTGATTCACATAATGCATTAATGTATTCTAGCCATTCCTGCTGCCACTGTATGGATAACTCAAGCTGTTGGGCTGATTTCCAACCTTGAGAGAAAATGTTGGTGTTCTGTGGGTCCACTATGTGTGTTATAACCTTGATCTCACGAGAATGAAGATGTTGAAGGAGATCTCTTGATAGCTGAAATCTACCTCCTCCTCCAGTCCAAGGATCCAAACCAATGCGAGCCTTTGATCCATCATTTATTCTCCAAACAAGGTTGTCCCTGTTGCTAGGCATGGAGTGTAGGAGAGCCTTCCATACAATGGAAATACTAGTTTTAGGCCAGCTTGGCAAACAGACCCAATCCATAATTTGATGTGGCCAAATATACTTGTGATAAGAAATTGAAGTCCATATATTTTTCCAGTCAGTAGAGTCCAGCCCATTTTTGCAGCCAGTGCTTATGCAAAGAGGGGAAGGTCTTTTAGTCCCCATCCTCCCCATTTTTTAGGTAAGGCTATCTTATTCCAGCTGACCCAAGCAAAAATATTTTTGTCTTGGTGGCCATTCCAAAGATATCTGCAACAAAGTTGTTGTAATCGGACCAGAATGTAGCTATAAAGTAATCTTTATATCTTGAAGTGCAACAATAATTAGACTTATGAGCTATTATGATGTAGCTATGAAAAAAAAATGTTTTGTAAAATGGTTAAAAATACTACCTCACTCTATATTGAATTATCTAATTTTTATTGATATTTTAATGACCATACAACCAAAAAAAAATTAGCCTTTTTCCAACAAAAATATTTTATGTAGTTTTAATCCAAAACAACTTTTGCTCCATTGCCTTTGGGGCGTGTGGTGGGTTTCTTGTTATGGTGTGATAGTTATAACAGGAAAAAACATATCACTTTATGCAAGTCGATGGTATGCTTAGAGCAAGAAAAATTGATTAATAAAATGATTTCCTTTATTAACGTTTAAAAATCTCTAACTGGATTAAGTCACTCATCAATATTTGATACTTATTTTGATTTTAATCAAGTGTTCATGCTTTTAATCTCCGCAGTCCTATTGAGTTGAGAGGAGAAGTGTACACAAGTGTGAAGAAGAATATAATAAAAAATAAATATAATAATTAGTTTTTTAATTAAAAATATTATAAAATATTAATAATTTTATTTAATTGTACTTTTTAAATTGATGTTTAGAAATTATAATTCAATACGAAAGAAATGCGGTTTAAACTATTTCTCTTACTTTTAGACATAAATACAATATTTGTATATTTCATGTTAAATAACATAATTTTATATTAACTATAAAGAAATTTTATTTATGAATCGCATTCTTTACATTAAAATGTTTTTTGTTATTAATATATTTTAAATAGAGGTCAATATTCTTAACTTTTTATTCAATATTTTATGTATAAATAATTAAAGTAAAAGATGTTATATTTTCACTTTCAATACTCAAAGATCAAAGAAATTTAAACTAAAAAATTCAATTAGTTCTTAATAAGAAGAGACATGTAATCATTCAATTCTAATATAAAATTGATTGTGACATTTAAAAATGAATAATAATAATAATAATAATAATATTCAATGTGTATTATTATTATTCATTTTTGAATGTTCACATCAATTTATATTAAGAATTGAATGAATACATGTCTCTTCTTATTAAGAACTAATTGAATTTTTTAGTTTAAATTTATTTGATCTTTGAATATTTGAAAGTGAAAATATAACATCTTTTACTTTTATTATTTATACATAAAATATTTGAAATATAAGGTTAAGAATTTTGATCTCTATTAAAAATATATTAATAACAAAAAAAACATTTTAATGTAAAGAATGTGATTCATAAATAAAATATTTCAATGCTCATGTTAATTAAAAAATTTCATTCTCAATGAGTATATATTAAATATGGTTTAAAAAATAATGTGTATATATTATTTATTTTTCAGAAGAAAAAAAGCATAATATATTATATTGAGAAAATATATATCAGATGTTGTGATGCACATATCGCATATTATGTGACATATGTGTTACAAATTGGCATATAGACACATACATATCAAGATATACAAAAAAGACATTCAGATGAGTTGTATGTGGGGATATAGGATATGATATTCAGATGAGCATATGGCATATAGGTGGAGCCATCAAGTGGATCCATAAGTCATGTGCCATAGGGACATGATGCTGTCAATAATGATGATTGGTGACACATGAAGGTCTCTGAAGATGATGTCATTCCGCCATTTCCATACCATCCATAAATATAGCAAAATGAGGAAACGCCTGTTTCCATTCTGTCTGCTCCACCATATGATAGCTGCACTAATGGAATCAAAATCTGTCAGTGTAAAATCAAAATTGTGAGCCAAGACATACTAGATCCGAAGGGTGGCTGTACATTTGATGAACATATGTAGATTAGTCTCTTCTTCATTGCCACATAGAGAGCATCTGCTGGGCCCATGCCATGTGCGCTTCCTGAGATTTTCCCATGTAAGATTTTTGTTGTAGAATACCAACCAAGAAAAATAAATATATTTGGGTGGACATGAAGCCTTCCAGAAAATATATGGGAAGAATGGAGGAGAGTATGGATGTCTGTCCATGTTCAGGTGTGTATAAATGTCGCGGACAGACACAGGGCGCCGAAATCCACAAACAGTCCATTTTAGCTGGTCAGATGATCCATGTCTGTGAATGCCGCCTGTAGATAATGAGTCTGTAACAGATTTCCATATTCCCGCCAGAGAGTTCTGTAGATTGAGATCACTGCTTTCCATCCATACCGGTGTGGATCCATGCCAATCTTTGATCAGTTTATTCCATGTAAAAATGCCTTGGTGCTGAAAGTGTATGATGAGATCACTTGGAATGGTCAAGTCTGAGTGTCCACATATAAATGGATCTATTCCAATGAAAATATTTGCACCAGAATGAAGTTGCCATCTCAAGCGAGATAAAAACAGAGCCTCAATTTTCTTCATGTTGCGCCAGATGGGTGATCCCATCCCAATACCAATGGACCCCTTCCTATACCAGAAATTGATACTTTTGCCTTTCATATATCTTTGTCGTATGATGTTGCTCCATGGAGTGGAGCCATATATACCTCTCCATAATGTGCGGCAGATCAGCGCACATCCAAATAGTCTTAAATCCTTGATACCCCATCCACCCTGTTGTTTCGGAATGGATATGTCCTTTATTTTTGCTAGATGAAACTTGTGATGCGAGGTTGATCCGCTCCATATGTAACAAGCAGTGAGATGATTGAGGCAGCGGATGATACATGATGGAATATAGAACAAGTGAGCCCAATAGACCGATAGATGCGTCAAAACCGCAACTGTAAGTGTAGTTCTGCCAGCCATAGATAGAGTGCGGAATTCCCAGGATGAAATTTTGTTGTAATATCGTTGAACAAGCCATTCCCAATCGGAAGCCAGATAGAGAGGTTTTAGCTGAAAGCCAAGGTATGTGATGCCATTCTGGATAGATTGAGTTTGTACACCAAACATATCAGCAATGCTAGTGATCATATCGTTCCTATCTCCACTGTAGTATAATATTGATTTATGCCTGTTGATAATAAGGCCAGTGGCCTTCTGAAAATTGGATAAGATGTCAAAAAGACATTGCCATGAGAGTTGCTGTAACATAGCGCATAGAAGTATATCATCAACGAATAGGTTGTGAGATAAAGAAATATGTCTGCTGATGCGGATAGGTGTGCATCTGTGGTCATCCACAGCTTTGTTGATATGGAGACTGAGTGAGTTCATAGCAAGAATGAAGATGATAAGGGCAAGCGGGCATCCCTGACGGAGGCCCCTTTCAGCAGTGAAAAAAGGAGTAGGAATCCCATTGATGTTGATGGCATAATTGACACCTTCAATACAAGCCATAATCCATGAAATCATTTCAGTCCGTAAACCAATACGGGCCAAAAGACAGCGTATGAAGCCCCAATCTATGCAGTCGTAGGCTTTTTGTAAATCAATTTTTAGGATATCCCCGTCAATGTTTTTTGAGAACATTGAATATATGCATTCCTGTGTAGATGCAACAACATCCAAGATGTTCCGACCTTTGAGAAATGCATGTTGGTCTTTGGAGAGATGTATGGCCAAAATTCCTTTAATGCGCTCAGCAATAATCTTTGAAATAATCTTGAAAGAGATGTTACATAGAGATATCGGTCGAAAGTCGGAGAAGGAGTCCGCATCTCGCTTCTTGGGAATGAGGGCGATCAATGTAGAAGTTGTATGAGAATGTATATGCCCTGAAATTCGTGATTCCTCAATCATATGCAGGAGATCGTGCTTGAGAATCTCAAAGAAACTTAGAAAAAATTCGATGGTCCAACCATCGGGGCCAGGGCACTTGTCCTTGCTAAAAGCTTTGAGAACCTTATGGAGCTCATCCTCTGAAATCGGTTGGTATATGGAGTCATTGCAAGAATCATCGAACATGATTGGAAATATCTCAGTTCCCCATAGAATATCATGAATGGCACATCCATTTCCCCTGCTGTATTGAGATTTGAAGTGTTTGATGGCCGCATTTGATATGTCTCCTTGAGAGTATAAGAATCCACCATTGTCGTCGCTGATCCGCCAAATAGCATTGATTTGTCGTCTGTGATTAGCATATCTATGGAAAAATTTTGTGTTTCGATCACCCAAACGAAGCCATAGAGCCCGGCTCTTGAGACGCCATGAGGATTCCTCCAATTTTAATAATTGGAGTTTCCGACGGGATAGATCTGATATCTGAGATCTCGTGAGGAAAGACATGATATTGGGGTCATGTGTAGAGTGGATATGATCCAGCGCCTTTTGAATATTCAATAATTCATCCCGATTTTTTTTCTTTTCGGCAATCTGCCAGGTTTTCACCTTGGAGCGGATATGTTCCATGCGTGAATGAAAGGATGTGGATAGTGAAGGATCGGTTCTGGCCGAGTCCTGCCATGCAGTGGATACCATATGTCTGAAAGTCGGGTCCTCAATAAAAGTGTGATCGAATTTAAACGGAAAATGCTGACTGTATAGCTTCTGCCTCCATTGAATGAAAATAGGCCGATGGTCAGATATTGTGTCATTACCAATGGAGAGAGTTGGGAGGCCCAAAAGATTAATAATATCTGCCTGTATGATGGCGCGGTCCAAACGTTTGGCAATATATGAATTGCCAATGTGGCCATTGTCCCATGTGTGGGATAATGAAGATGGAGAAATATCAATAAAATTCCATTGCAGAAAGCGAGCTTTCAGGAAATCAGATAATGGGTCCATATGCCTGCCACCACCCCAAACATCTTCAGGACCAAGTGTGAAATTCATGTCTCCTATAAGCATAATATGTTGGATCTCACATAGGTCCGAAGAGAAGAATCTATCCCAGAAAGGAAATCTTTGAATATATGGAGCATATATATTGAGAATGTTGACAGAAGATCTGAAGCCCCGGAAGGAGACGTTAAGAAGAATACCAGCAAAACATTTGTAAGCAGATGCACGAATCCATAGGGGGTTCCATAGAGCAACAAGACCACCCGGGTGACCGCAAGCATCTATAGCCGTCATGTGCCTAAGATCGTTCTCATTCAATGTGTATATATTATATAAAGCAATGGAAAAAAATAAATTATTATGGTTAAAGCATTTTATGTATTCTCAGTATTCTATATTTTGACTCCTTTTCACTTATATGTTTGTGTCAATATTTTTTGAAATCCAATCAAAATTGATTGAAAATGAAGTTTAAGTTGTGTAATCTACATAACTCAAGTGCACAAAAAAAAATTCGAACCATAATCCATTCATTTACTCAAAAATACACATTAAATAATAAAAAATACACATTATGTGTTTATATAAAATCATGGATCAAATACTAAAAGCCATCAGAAGTCTTAAAATAAGACATTTTTTCAAATTATATACTCTATTTATAATTAAAATTAAAATAAATTTATACTAATTAATAATAATCATTTTAGACCATTTATAATGCATTTTTATGTCCGATGAGCTGTTGAACGGGTGCATTTGTACGTTTCCTCAATTATGTTTCAGTTACAAGCTTTAAAGGTTGAGAAATATTGTGCATATTGGCCCATCTACTTTCTGTTTTGCTTCGATTATTTTGTTGGCGAATACTTTTAACGAATTAATATGCGTGGCTTCTGCTTTATGCAATATACATTGTTCACATCTGATGTTTTTCTTGACCTTGCTTCAATAACTTTTAAGATTTCATTTAAGTGTGGTATAATTATATTATATTATATATATATATATTATTTATTAATTTTATAATTGGTTAGAATGGTAAGTTTAGATGGTTAAAAGAAATGATTGTTATTTTTATTTTTTTTATCTGGGTTTACTTTTTATAATTGGTATTGAACTTATTTATACATTTAAAGAACAATGCAGTGATATTATTTTTTTTAATCATTTATATTTCATTTGCGCATTCCTAAAAAATTATGTTAACATGCTCCTCTTGCACCAAAGTGTAGCATTTTCGTGTAAGAAACCTTATACGTCTTGCATTGAGCCTTTCGCAGGGTACCACACTTTCACACATGGGTCATCCTTATTATTTTCTTATGTGTCATAATGGCTTGATATTATATTGGGCCTCATCTACTAGGGCCACACTTTCACACATGGGTCATCCTTGTTATTTTCTTATGTGTCATAATGGCTTGATATTATATTGGGCCTCATCTACTAGGGCCAGGTTATTATACCCTTTCTACTTGGAGGTTTGATATGTTTATATTGCCCTAGTGCTAATATGGATAAAATCCATAGGAATGGATCATTGTACGTTATTGTGCCTAGAGGGATTCTATCAATGCGCAATCCTTTAATTTAATTCTCTCATTGGGATTGAGTCTTATTCCTCGCTTGTCTAGAGGAATAAACTCCTCTAATGCTTTAGTTCACTAATGGGGACCGCCTAATGGGACGTTGGGATTGATTTGGATTAGATCATTACATTATTTATCATCCATCTTGATGCTCTAAAAGTGGAAAAAAATGGAAGAATCAATTGGTGAGATTATTAAAAACGGGTCCAAGTTTGGAGAATTGGGGTCTGAAACCTTATAGAGTCACCTTGAGGCATCATATGACATTTTTGTGGGTCAAAGCATTCCCTCTTTCATGTGGGACCTTGGGACACTAATCAACATATAGATACCTTTTCAATAGTGCAAAAATCATGTCAATCGAAGTTCAAATGCAAAAGTTATGCCTCTCGCAACTTGACCTATCATGTTGACCACCATGGTATGACAAGATGCATTGTCAACCCCCATTACTAATGAAAATGGGGCTAGCCATGTGTGGAATTTCAAGAAGACTCTAGAAGGTCCAAAACCATAACTCTAGTTGAGGGTTCAGGGAGCCAAACCTTACCCCTACGTGGCTATCAAGGTATGTTACATATTGGGTTGGTGGGAGTACAATTTCCATTCTATGTTATTGTATTTTGTTCCATAGATGAGTAGAGGAATTGGGAGTAAGAAATTAGAGAGCATAGTAGAGGGAGTTCAAGTTTTGTAGTAGATTTACAAGCCAAGACTCTGAAGTAACTCCATAAAGAGCACCTCTTCATTTGTACCTTCATACTTCCATACCAGAGAAAAGAGAGGAGAGTAACTTCATCTTCTATTTGGGATTCTCCCATAAGGCTTTCCCATGGTAAAATTTGTGTCTATTGTGGATGGTGTGTGTGTGTGCCTCTGTGTATTTTGGTTCTCCATTTCTTATATTTTAGTTATTGCATTATTTAAATAGAAGAAATAAAAACAAAACAAAACCATTAAAGAATCTAAGATATAAATGTAAATTAATCATCATAGTATAGACTTTAGTTATTTTATTAACTTTGTTGTGACAAATTATTTCAATGGAATATCCATGGCAATTTACATATCAGAGTTTGTGGAACTTATTTATATCATCTCAAAGGGAAAGTATATGCTAATACATGAAGATGTTTCATCTTTAATAACATGTTTATATAGATTTGAAGGTTGGATTCAAGGAACTATTGACCATATGTAAGGAATGGAGTTGTTAGTGAAAAGTAAAGAAAGAAGGCATAACTCCATTGAAGAAACACTTTATTGTATCGTGTAAGAAGTTATTTCCTTGGTTTGGCTTGATGGTATTCACCAAACCTTTTGGTTCCTTGGATTTCTTTTGCCAACTCGCTTAAAAATAGCATTTTACAATGATAGAATGCTTCCAAATCCTATAGGTAGTTAGTCATTTGAGATATACAAACAATTCATTTATTAACTCCTAGGAGGTGACCACTCTTGGCATTTTTACCTCTTACTTTGCTTTCAACACACTTTAAGGAAAAACACTTAATGCCACATTACTATTAGGTATTTGAGATTAGGCTTGTTGCCTACCTCCCTGCACTATAGAATTTTGAGAATAGTTTGTCATCATAACTCTCCATTTTCTCCTAGTCTATAATCATAATTATGGCATAGTGTCATTGTAAATCGGGGTATAAACACTTTGGTAATTTTCAAATTATTATGGACCGAATTTTACATTAAGTAAATGTATTTCATTAACTAATGAAAAATATCCAACCAAATGATTGAAGGGTGGAGCATTCGTACTAGCCATGACAACACGAGAGAGAATCTGAGAGGGGGTTGAGAAAAGACCTCGCTTATTAATAAAATAGCCACAACCATAGCCAAAAATCTAGATTGCCACAATTTCAAATTTTGGATTTGAAACTATTTCCTTCCTTCCCATTTCCACAAAATTACTTATTGAATAAATATCTGTATTTGGGCAACCAAACACCCACAATTATGGAAGCGTGGAGATGGTGTGGGTAGTTGAAAATGGTTAGAGATGAGTATAGCCAACACTCATCTCAAGTTCTTTGATTAACCCATGAAATTCCCTATCATAGCCTAGGAAAATAATGTCTCTTCCTTGATTGGAGACAGGAAATGCACATGGGGGTTGAGTGGACAAGTTGTTTGAGTGTAGAGAGGGTGTTTAAAGTATAGGAAGAGAAAGAGAGCACCCACGATTTAAAAACGAGTACAAATGCAAGTGGGTTTTTTGTTGGTAATTTTCGACAAATAGAAATTCCAAGGTTAGTCAAAATTCATCCCCAAATGGTGTTGATTCTAGTTGGTGAAATTTATTGAGTGTTTAGGCATGTTAAATCTCAATTTTGACTTCTAATTTGGGGTATCAAAACCTAAACCCAAGTTGGGAAAAAGGGGACGATGAATTTGATGTTTCTTGGGTTGGAGAGAAATCACTTATAGGGGAAGTCACTAAGGGGTTACATTGGCAGAGAAGGGACTCCCTTGTACAAATACAACTAGATGGGGCAAGAATTTAGACAATTTTTGGAAGAATTCTTTTCCCAGTGGGTAGAGGGTGACTTCCATTGTTTTCCTATGAAGGAGAATCACTTTCACAAATGAAAAATTCCCTTGACAACCTATTTTTTTCTCCCGTAGTATCATGGCTTGGCAAGGGCGTAATTGGATATAGGTATGAAAAGGCACATCTCAACCTATGCCTTGATGGAAAGGAACACACCCTTCTTCATTTGTAAGCCACCCCTTTAGATAACTTTATGCAAATGCTTTTAATTTTATTTTTTTTAGCTATATATATATGGGCACTTTGCTTATTGATAGGCATCACAACTAAAATTTGGCTTGATATAGCACGATGACAAGCCTCACACGTGGCATGATAAGCCTTTATGAGAGGACTCGAGAAGCTTATTTCTTCATAAAAAATGTAATGATATGATGTAAACCATTTACCAATGTACTCACTTTTTCCTAGAAACCTTGCTATGGGGTGTTAGCTTTAGCCCCAAGTAATCATGCATATATTAGCTATAATGGCATACTTATGGGATAAAACATGTCCAAATTTCTAACAAATGGAAGGAAAATCATAAACCTCCTTGTTCACCATACAAGGACACTTCATGACCATGCATGATGCACAATATCCTCTTGTTACAATATGGATGCCCATATTTAAGTATGAGATTGGTCTATAATAAGGTTGTTCCTCCAGGTTTGAGGATGAATGACCATTCAAGAAATAATGTGGAAATAAACTCTTTATATTCCTAATGGATATTTGGATCCATTAGAGTATATGAACAAATTGATCTCCTAACTGTCTTGTCATTGGATATGAATCAGAGGGTTTTCGATCCCTCCATGTCACATTAGAAGGAGTGTACATGGAAAGCCTACTTGTCTGTAAAAGGAAGGGTCATATGACTTCGTGTCACATGGTAATATTGAATCCTACGATAGGGATAGTCCTCACTTAAATTTCCCATGAGAAGGAGCCTTGTTTGTGTTATATGAGAGGCTTGACTATCTCCCTTCTCTTTGAAAATGATATTATTAAGAGATATGATGGAGACATGAAATTTGAATACTGCTTGACAAGATTAGCTTGAAACTTGATTATAGGCTTGTGCTCATTTATGTGAGGAAATGTTGACACTTACAACCCATACTTGGGTTGATATTCATGAGAGTAGAATCCATTGACTCTTCATTGAGATTGATTTCTCGCCACTAGAATAAGTACCTTATGTGATTAAACCTTAATCTCTTTTTGTGGTGATTATTTCTATCAGTGGAATAGAAAGCACACATGTCACACACCAAGGTATGTGCACACTCATACGACCATGAAGGATATGAATTTAATTGGGAGAGGACTCTCCACTAGTGACATGTTAGGCTCTTGTATGAATTTCTTGAAGTCGTATCGCTACTAGAAAGTCCACCCCTCAATTTCCCTTTTCCCATATCGCATTAAAAATCATCATTGTCAGTGAAAGAGGGTTAAGTCATGTCCCTACAATGATTCCTTGTATATTCAAGTAAATCACAAGTTTGGAAAACACTCTTATAGTTGGATTGTTGAAGAAGTGACATCTCATGAGATACACCTTGGAATGTCATTAGAATGGGAATTTTGGAGTAGCATGATGCTTTTGTACCAAAAATTAACAACCTTTTTAGAGCTATAAATGATAGCCTATATTTCCTCAGTATCTTTCTCCATCCTCCCTTTGTTAATGAAAAATGAATAGGAGGGAGTTCAAATCCTCTATATTGTTGTCGTTGAATCTTGTGTGACACCCACCATTGTATCACTGGGCATGGTACTTCTCAATTGATAAATGAATTCCATTATCATGAGGAAATGCATTTAATGTGCAATGTGTGGATCCATTATTATAAGGGTGAATGCCATCCAAGAAACAAAGCCAGGGACGAAACCTGACCTAAGTCCAAAATGTTTTTGAATTTTTTTTGAAACCCCATTTATCAAGAGTTCCTTGGAACTAGGTTTGTTATAGATGGTATCATAGAAAAGTGACACCACTATCCTATTGTATGCTAAAATTATGCTTACAATATTAAAAATAATAATAATAATAATAATAATAATAATAATAATAATAATTTTGTTGTCCACATGGGGTAGCTCAAGTGGCAAGGGTCGTGGAAATGAAGTTTCACCGAACTGGAAGTCTTGGGTTCAAATCTTGGGCTACCCTTCCCCCGTTGAGGGGTACTTAATGGACATGTAAATCGGAGAGTCCCGCCCCAGCTTACAAAAAAAAAAATAATAATAATTTTGTTGTGATGTTGACTTATAACTAAGAGCTAAATTTTTGCATTACAACACTAGATAGAAGATATAGGAGACAAAAGTGCAAATAACATTGTAGCAATAACAAGATGGTAGAATGCCCTTTGGAATAAAATTCAATTGAAAAATATGAGGAATTTGAAGAGAGGAGGAATGTGGAAACACATTTGGATCTAGGATAAGTGATGAGGATCTTGAAAGAAGGGCTTCAAAGTTGCAGGTTGGACAACAAAGGATAATTTCATAGTATGAAAGATGAGCATATTTGAATGCAATGTTGTTACAAAGTCTACATGAAATCTAGAAGCACTTGTAGTGGGTACAAAATGCTAGAGATATTGAGAGAAACCCCTACAGGAAGTTATATATCACTTTGGCGACTCAAAAATATGGGAAAACTACCATCAACATAGGGAAAATCACCCCTAATAAAAGGAACCAAGGTAAGAGAACACATATATGTAATGATGAATCGTTCATTGATTCCTCTAGTGATAGGAAGGCCAATTTAGATGGACTATAAAGCAATAGTTAAAAGTTTTCTTTGTATAAGAAAAATAATAATAATAATCATTTTAGAGCTATGTTACATGAAGAATTCAAAACGGTAAGGCAACCTACCTTTGATGGTGAAATTAAGAAAGGCGAAGAGACATAGGCATGATTGCTAGGATTAAAGAAGTATTTTCATGTGTGCAACTATTCAAGGAACATGAAAGCCCAATTAGATATATTCAAAATGGGAATAAGGGCTTCCATATGATGGGAAAACCTCAAGAATGTAAAAGGAACCAATGAGAGAAATATCACCTAGAAACAATTCGAGAAATACTTAAGGAGGAAGTACTTGTACTACAATGGGAAGATCAAGAAGTTCCATGATCTGAAATTGGGATAGTTAACCATGGATGATTATGTAAAGATATTTATGGAATTTCTATGCTACATGTCATATATTAGGGACGAGAAAGTGAAAATTCAACACTTTCTCAATGAAATGCCTCAATCCTACTAAGACCAGATAGAGTTTGATGAGATTAGGAATCTCAATGATACCATAAGAAAGGCCAAGTATTATTATGAAGAATCAAAAAATTGACTAGGGCTGCAGAATCCCTACAATAAGAAAGAAAAAATGACTTCAAGGAGAAGAGATTCAAATTATGACAAGTTACACAAGACTTTGAGAAAGGGTACAAAGTTGAATTACCCAACCAAAAGCAAATTCTAGCAATACCACCCCATGAAAAGTGGGAAAAAATTGATGAAAACCATGGAAGAAAAGATAGGTGATTAGAAAAAAGGATTGTTGAAGCGTTGGGGCTTTGGAGAAAAACATCTACTCCAAGATTGTCCCAACAAACAAGATGATAATAATATGATTTATTAAGTATGAGAAGCCATGACTGTTAATGGTGTAGCATGAGTGATGCCTTCAATCGATTGAGCTATGGAGAACTAAAAAGCAGAAATTCAAGAATTAGTGGTCGAATTAGAGGTATAATCCCTCAATGACCAATTTCTATTTGGTTAATTATGGAGCTAACCTTAGTTATGTTGTAACCCAAGTTTTTGATTCTTGTGTTCTTTAAAAATATAAGCATCATAAATCATGGTTGGTTTAGCTAGCTACATAAAAAAAGGAAGATGGGGGGGTTAATGGACACATGATTGATTGAAATGAAGGGTTTACACATATGAAACATTGAATATATTCCCTTTAGGATCATATGATCTCTTGATCAACATGGATTGGTTGGTAGTGCACAAGCTCAAACTAGACTAATATTACAACAAGATTTTGGAATGTGTGGATAATAGTGGATATCCTAAGACCCTCAAAGGTATATTAGAACCCATAGTTATAAGAAACGTATCAACAATGCAGCTTAAGAAATTTTATGGGGAAGGACGCCAACTATATACTATTCATGTATTAAAATAAAAGGATAACAAATATGCTAAGCTCAAGGATTATCCTGTATTACAAGAGTTCTATGATATATTTTTAGAGGAGATACTAGGAATTCCACCTAAGAAATCCTTGAAAAATCTCATGTCACGAGCGGTGCCAATATCTCAAGTCCCTTATAGGATGGTTACACCTAAGTTGGTGGAGCCAAAGCTATAGTTAAAGTATATGCTAGGAAAGGGATATACTAGGGTAAGTATGTCCCCCTAGGGAGAGACAATCTTGTTTGAGAAGAAGAAAGATGAGAATATTAGGTTGTGCATCTACTATCAAAAAATGAACAAATTGAGCATAAAGAATGAATATCCTTTTCCATGGATTGATGATTTGTTCAATCAATTGAAGGGAGCCAAAATGTTCTCCAAGATAGACCTCATATCAAGGTACCACCGGTTAGAATAAAAGACGAATATATTCACAAGATAAAATTTTAGACTCGATAAGGACACTACAAGTTCATAATTATTCCATTTGGACTTACCAATGCTTTGGATAAGTTCATGTACTTAATTAACGACATCCTAAGTAAGTACTTGGACAAGTTTGTATTGGTCTTCATTGATGACATACTCATTTATTCAAATACCATGGAAGAGAATGAGGAACGCCTAAGGACAACGTTGCAAATATTGAGGGAACATCAATTATATGCTAAATTTAGAAAGTGTGACTTGTACTAAAAGTAATTCACTATTTGGGTCATGTGATCTTTGAGCAAGGGATCACAATAGATCCTCATAGGAGAAAGGCCATCATGAATTGGCCAAACCCAAGAAATGTTACTAAAGTGAGATCATTCATGGGATTGATGGGTTATTATCATATATTCATCTGAGGATTCTCCAATATTGGCCACCCAATCACTTCATTGTAGAAGAAAGGAGTAGAGTTTGTCTATTCAAGGGAATGTGAAGAAATTTTTTCAGTTGCTAAAGCATCTCCTTACCAATGCATTGGTATTAAATATTGCAGACTTGTACAAATATTTATTTGCATGCATTGATGCATGCAAAGAACTAGAAGAATTCCTCATGCTAAATGGATATGTAATAAGCTATGAGACATATTAGGACATGCATGACTTGGAACTTGCAGTTACCATCCATGGCCTTAATATGTGGTAATATTACTTGCGCAATTGCAAGTTTGTATTTATGAGCAATCGTAGTGTGCTAAATTATTTATTTTATCATCCCTATCTCATGCCTGGTAAGCTAGGTAGTTAGTTCTCATTAGAAAGTACACCTTTGAGATTTGACACATAAAAGGAAAAGAAAATTGTGTAGCAGATGCATTAAACCACAAAATGTAAGCAATGCACTTTGCAACAATTAGCACCTATGAGACTAATTTTAGAATTAAGACAAAAAATGTTGTAGAATGATGCACATTTTAATCACATCAAGGAATGATGACAGTGAACTATTGAAGGACTAAAGTGTTTAGGATATTATCATAACTGAGGACAACTTATGTATGTACCACGACAGGTTATATATACCACATTCCACTAAATTGAAAATATCATCATGAATGAACTATATAAAAATCCTTACTCTAGGCACCCTAGTTATCAAAAGATGATTATGGCCACATGGAAGCTATGCTACCAACATGGAAGGAAGAAGGGTGTCGCATAATACATTGCTCAATGTTTAGAATGTCAGCATGTTAATGTTGAGCATAGACATCCAATAGGCTTGTTGCAACCTCTTTTGATTTGGGAAACCATAAACATGGACTTTATCATAAGACTACTAAGGACTATGATGCAACATGATGTCATAAGACTCCATGTCTGTTAGATGCATAGAATCTGCAATGGACATAAAAATGTCCTTCAAAATTATTCTTACAACAACAATTAAGTTTTTACCCTATTTGTAAGTATTCAAAAATATTGTGTAAAATGGTAAAAAATATCATAATCTAGGTTATCAACTTTTTATTAACCTTTTAAATCAACATATTACATAAGATAATTTAGTTTTTTCCAAAAACATTATTTTATGCAAGGTCTAAATTCGAAACAACTTTTGGTACATTATCTTTGCAAGAACATTTTGAATTTGCATTTTTTTTAAAAGTATAGTGTGTTTTTGGTTAGTGTTTGATAGTTATAATCCAAGAAAAATCTATAATTTTATGTAATTTGATATTCTATTTAAAATCTAAAAACTTAATTAATAATTTTAAGATTAAAATTAAATAAAATTATTGTTTTTAATTCACATTTTAAAAACTCTAACTACATTGTTTGAATGAAGCACTTTTTGTTACATGATATCAATATCAGCGTAACCTAAATATCGATATTTGATACTTATTTTGTGACATAAATCAATATCAACATTACATTAATATCAATATTCAATGCTTATTTTGAACCTGCACGGTTTATCACATATATTTTATCACATCAACACTCCACGCAACCACTTGCGTAGCAATAAGCATGCTTCAGATTTTCATGTCATTAATTTCAATCTCCCAAACTCTTATCCATAATTATTTGTCACATACTTTGTTCTTAGTTGATGTTTGTCTTTTTGTTTCGATTTTATTTCATTTAAACATGGTGTAGCTGTTTTTAGTTTTTTTTTTTATATATATTTTTATTAAACCGTTGAATAATAAAATTAAAACATTTCCGTTGCCGGGACTTGAACCCGGGTCTCTCGGGTGAGAGCCGAATATCCTAACCAGCTTATGTTAACAAAGATGAGAAACACTTGGCTTATGTTAACAAAGATGAGAAGGTAATGAGTCTCTTTACACATATACATCATAACCATTGGTTTGAAATGGTTTTAGAGTTGGTAGGGAGGACGTCAGAGAGCATTAATAATGAGAGGTTCTTTCCTCTTTTAGTATTTTTGGTTATATAGTTTTTTTTTTTTCTATGTGGTTCATCGACCTCAGAGATCAATGGTTGCTACATCCACGTAATATTTATACTAGGTAGATCCACCCAAAGGGATCACTTCTTGTTGCCCCAACCACAGAGCATGACCTCTAGAGTGTTAAGAGAATTGAACCTATGACCTCTTAATAGCAAAGGTTCTTTAACAATAGGGACTCGACTAATTGAGCTAATCCTCATAGCTAATTATATCATTATTTATTATGACTATTTTCCCTAATATTATGTCGAGTTGTTGATAGATTTGTTTTAGCTCACTTTACAAGTACCATATCCTCAAATGGGTCCTACATCCTTACATGTAGAGCTTATGCATTATCACATCCTTAGGTGTTACAATAATCAACAACATATGGTTTTACCAACTAAGACTATAGGTTTCACCTGCAATTCTCATATTTATTCATTGATTATTTTTTATCATTTTTATGTGCATCTAATGCCTCGAGATTTTTGTTGGGAAGCATTAGCTAAGATTAGGTTATTAGAGATCAAATCTTTGTAATACTTACATATGATTAGTGTGTGACAACCCCAACGTTGATTCTCTTGTAACTTACATTGTAAATATTTTATGGAAATAAAATTAAATGGGATGAGTCAAAAGGCACGAATTCCAAAGGTTAGGGAAGTTTCTTGCTTGAGACTTGTGGGTTTCTTGTGTAAAAAATCTGAATTGTTTCAAGAAAACCAATAAAAGAGTTGGTTGGTGAGACTTAATGGACTGTCCATACATTTAATATGGGCTGCAAGGAGGTACGCAAGCCGTGCTACTTTAAGAAACACTGATATTCTACAATTATGGATTTTTTTTTACTAGGAACCCATCATATCCTGTTCAGTAGCTAATATAAAACGGATTACAATAATTCTGAGATATTTATCAACTTTTGTTAATTTGAATAAATCTTTAGGTTACAAATGGAGTTTTACTACAATTTTCCATTCTAAAAATGAAGCCATATAAATATATATATCACAAAAAAATAAATAAAATATTGTGATAAAATACATGCTCTACTATAAAGCTTTCTTAATAAGATCGTATAAAATGAGACCATTCTCTTGATTTGATATCAGAAAACACTTTGAAATACATAGATGTGACAGATTTCTTTGGAGAGATAGTAGTGAAGAGCCAACTTTACTTTATATGATGATTTAGCACAGAAGCCATTTGAGTGATGAGGAGCCATTTTTGCTTTCTTGTGATTGACCACACAAGCCATTTGAATCATGAAGAGCCATTTTCTAATTCAAATGTCTCCATCTGAGTGGTGAAGAGCCATTTTTGCTTTCTTGTGATTGACCACACAAGCCATTTGAATAATGAAGAGCCATTTTCTATTTCAAATATCTCCATCTGAGTGGTGAAGAGCCATTTTGCTTTCTTGTGATTGATCAAAGAAGCCGTTTGAATATTGAAAGGCCATTTTCTATTTCGAAGGTCTCCATCGAATAGTTGTCTAATGTTTCAAATTCATACGGTTTGTGCTCACAATTTGTCTCAATCGATTGCTCCCAAGGAATGATGGGAAGATTATTGAGAAATCGATCGAAGCAAGCGAATTACAGACTAGTTAAAATGAGGAGAGCAAATTCGAAAAGACTCACACCTAAAATTGTGAATTGTATTTAATTGCTTTGGAATTGTGAATTGTACTTAATTGCTTTGGAATGTTTAGCGAGTGATTGGTATTCAAGGTTGCATCGTTTGTCAATATGAAATTATAGTCTATTTTGAGTTTGTCTGTTTGAATCCACCCCTAGAACTTGGTATTTCTCATTCACAACAGTGCCGACTTGACAACCGCCATGATAGTGCCATAGTGTCGCCACAGTTTCTCCGCAGAATGCTCGTTCTCGCTTGTATTTGCAGGGAGCTGAGACCAATAATTCGCATTGTATAAGGCTTGATTGATTTTGGTTTCAAAACCCTGCTTATGGGTCGCAGTCCCTTCACACAATTTTGGAGATTCACTCGATTTGAAAAGTAGTTAAAACTTAAGCCTCACAGAAGGATTTACTCTAACATCCACTGATCTCAGACGAAGCTCCCGCTTTGAAAAAGACCCTGCAACCTTCTTAATTATGCTTCCCATATGGATATATATGTCAAATGAATTTTGGGATCTCTCTGTTTCGCACGCTCGAAGCTTGATCAGAGTCATTTTTTAGAAGCCGGCCACGTTCATAAAACGGATTGGGAATTGGAACACTGGATGCTTCGTTAAAGCTTTCTCGAAGTATTCCAATGACTTGATCAGAGAATATTCAAGAGGCTGAGGAGTGATCATGGTAATACCATTTCTCGGATTATCGGCCATTGCTTGTCCAACGCCAGGTCGGTCGAGGACCACGGAAATCCTCAAAGATGCGAGGTGGTCGCGAGGGCGGATTCCACTCAGAAGTAGGAGCTGGGGACTCCTTATGGCACCAGAAGATATAATCACTTCGCCTCCTCTGGCCGGATTTAATACAGCCCGATGAGTAATTCCGTATGCGCCCATATATTCGACCCCAGAAGCCTTAGGTCTTGACCTGGATCCTGCTGTTAATCAAGCCTTAGGGCTTGATATGGATCCTGCTGTTAATCAAGAACAGGGAACGAATTGTTTTCTCCAGAAGCCTTCCGTCTTGCCTGGATCGTGCTGTTAATCAAGAAGCACGGAATGAATTGTTTTTCCCTAATTATTTCGATCAAGAAAATGCACTAGGACTTCCGATCAAGAAAATACACAGCAGTTATTTAAGCAATCAATAATTTCTATCAAAAAAATGCTCTGCAATATTTTAAGCATCAACAATCTCGATCAAGAAGATGCGACGCAATTCTTAAGCACTCAACATTTTTGATCAAGAGGATGCAGCTCAATTCTTAAGCACTCAATAATTTTAATCATTAAAAGGCACTGCAATTCTTTAAACACGGAAAAGTTTCTATAAAGAAAATCGCTGCATCGCTTCTTAGTAGTCGATATTTTCGATAAATAAAATGCGCTGCAATTCCTTTGGCGCTCGATAATTTCCTTCAAGAAAATGCACTGAAATTCTTTTAGCACTCAATAATTTCTATCACGCGAAAATGCCCAATACTTCTAGGCGCTCAAAATTTTTATCAACAAAATCACCGGCGCTCAAAATCTTTATCAACAAAATCACTGCAATCATATCAGGATTCAATACTTTCGATCGAGATGTTAACTTCTATCCAGAAAATGCATTTCAAAACTTCTCATGAAGATTTTTCTGTCGAGATTTGCAAAAAAAATAAATAAGGAAAAAACAAACCTCGTGCTCCCTGAGCGAAGAGGATCCGGGAAACCATGGCATGCAGCACAATTCTAAGATCGGCAAAATTAGCATGGTGCAAAAGATCAGCCGAGGAATGGCGTCTTCTATGTCACAGAATCGAATCCCTTGCATCTATTTTTATTACTCTAAATGAACATTAAACACATTCGAGAAAGCTTCTCCCAAGATGCATTCTCTTGCTCCTCTGGTTTTTACGCTATGTTGCCTATAAAATATAAATGCACTGTTTGTGTTAGCAAGCAGATTTCTTTAATTAAATCCTGTTGGTGGTATTTTTTTCTGCTCACTCAAACTTGTATCTTGATGACACATTTTGAAAATATTCAAGTGTTTTGATTACTGTGAATACCTGTTGCTAACATGCATGTGTGAAAATTTTCTTTTCATGTATTCATACTGTGGCCATTGTTCCACTATTGCCCTGTTTCACTGTTCTACTAGTTTTATACTGGAAAATGACATACATATTCAAACCTTGGTTTTTTTTTGGTGTGTTTTTTTCCTTATAGTCAAATATTGTGTTTGTCTCATCTTTATTAAGTGAATATGCAAATGCAGACATATATGCCAATGTAATTCATAGATTTTTTATATGGCTATGGAGGGGCTTAGGACTAATTTGTGTTAAATGTTGTATCCATTGTTGGTAATTAGTCAATTCACTTTAAAACACTGTAATAACAATATGTGCACTGTCTTTATACCCAATCTCATATCAGGTTCTGCAAATTTTCAATTAAAAGCTATGATTTATAATTTGTTTAACCATCTACAATGGTAAAAGTATTTTTTGTTTAATAATTTAAAAGGATAGAGGTTGAATTTTTGTTTTTAATAATTTATGATGATAAAGATTGATTTTTTCATGGATCTGCGAATGTAAGTAAGTTGTTTAATAATTTACGATAGTAAAAATTGATTTTTGTTTGATAAATTATAATGATAAAACTTGATATTTTTATGAATCTGCAAAATTTAGTTATTTTTTTATTTAATAATTAACAATGTGGTTATTTTTTTTTTATTTAATAATTAACAACGTACTTATTTTTTTAAAGCTTGATATAAACAACGTACTTATTTTTTTAAAGCTTGATCTTTTATATGCATTTATATATATATGCATCATCTTTTACTTAGAAACCAATGATCATTCTGCAATCCGGAGCGGACATCGAAACAAAAAACTATGTATAAACAATTTCCGTTGCCGGGACTTGAACCCGGGTCTCTCGGGTGAGAGCCGAGTATCCTAACCAACTAGACTACAACGGATGGCTTGGAAGACTTTCAATGTGTTCCCTACATCAAGCAATGAAATGAACAGATAGGGACGTGCGTTTGTTCCTGGCAGCGAAACCCAGCCCAGTGATCGTGTTTGTATATATAAGAGTGGAAGGAAATAATAAATATGAATGTCAAAGCAACTGCCCTCGAAGTAACCATGGGGAACAGACCCAATTAAAATTTATGTACCATCAAGTTTAATGCAATAACATAATCACCATTCTTAGCTCTGGGTTGACCTTTCGGGTATTTTTTTTCTAAGGTTTTTTGGTTTAAAATTGGTAACATGATTTTAAATGTAATGGTATTAATATTTTGTTATTTAATTAATTTGAAATGTTATTTAATTTGTATTTGTATTTTTTCTATTAACGAGTTTCTTTATAAACACACATCAGGCGTGTGAATTTAAAATGGTTTTAAAGTGGGTATGGATGAGGTGAGGGAGATTCATAATAGGAGGTTCCTTTCTCCTTTATTACTTTTAACTTTAATATTGATGGTTAAGCATTCATTTAAGAGAATTTAATTTTATTCATGTAATATTTTCGTTTAGGTTAATCACCAAAAAAAATAATTTTTTTTATAAATACATATCACAATTATTTTAGTAATGATTGATAATCAATGTTTCGAATTTATTAATGAGGTTCATGTTTTGAACTTATTAATGAAGTTCATCTTCAGGACTAAGATTTGACATGGTTTTAAAGTTGCTAAGGAGGAGGTAGGGAACATCTATAATGAGAGCTTCCTTCATTGCTATTATTTTTAACTCCAACATAATTGATTGTTAACTTCGTCTATGTAACACTTGGGTTATGTTAACAAATATAAGAAGGTAATGAGTCTCCTTACACATACACATCATAACGATTGGTTTGAAATGGTTTTAGAGTTGGTAGGGAGGAGGGAGGAGGGAGGGAGCATTAATAATGAGAGGTTCCTTCCTCTATTATTTTTGGTTATATAATTTTTTATTTATTATTTTTTTTTTTTTGGTTCATGGACCTCAAAGATTGATGATTGCTACGTCCACAAATATTTGTACCAGGCCTGACCCCGAGAATGTCAAGAGAATTGAACATGTGGCCTCTTAATAGCAAATGCTCTTTAACAATAGGGACTCAACTAATTGAGCTAACCCTTAGGGCAAGTTATATCATCATTTATTATGAGTATTTTCCCTGATATTATGTTGGGTTGTTGATAGATTTATTTTGGCTTACCTTATAGGTACCATCTCCTCAAATGGGTCCTACATGCTTACATGTGGGCTTATGCATTATCACACCCTTCGGTGTTACAGTAATTGATAACATATGGTTTTACCAATTAAGACTAGAGCTTTCGCATGCAATTCTCATATTTAATCATTGATTATTTTTTATCGTTTTTATGTGCATCTAATGCCACGAGATTTTTGTTGGGAAACACTAGATAGGATTAGGTTATTAGAGATGAATCTTTGCGATACTTACATATGCCCAATGTGTGATAGCGCCAACCACGGTTCTCTTGTAACTTACATTGTAAATATTTCATGGAAATAGAATTAAAGGGGATGAGTCAAAGAGACATAGATTCCAGAGGATGGGGAAGTTGCTTGCTTGAGACTGTTGTGGGTTTCTTGTGTAAAAAATCTGAACTGTTTTAGGACAACCAATAAAAGAGCTAATTGGTGAGCCTTAATGTATTGTCCATGAATTTATTGTGGGTTGCAAGGAGGTATGCAAACCATGCTACCTTAAGAAACACTCATAAGGCAAGGAGGACAAAAAATGAATGCAAGTTGATAGTGTAGACAACAAGGACATGGAGTCAATCCATGTGCAACAAGAGAAAAGGAGGAACTCAAACTCATCTGGGAGCCAAGGAAGAAGAGATGGACACAAAGGAAAAGGAAGAGAGAGCTCGACTTGGAAAAGAATTCCAGCAGACAAAGAATAAGGAGAGGAGAGAATACAAGAAGATAGAGAGTTGTATTTAGTTGGTGGTATTGGTGAACAAATGGTTTCTCCTTGGTGAGGAGCAATGCCTATGGAGTCCCTGTAAATCTATAGGGTGGGGATGTTCTTCTCTGATTCCCTTAGTGGCATGGGTGGAGGATTGTGTCCTTGGATTCCTGGAGGGAGAACCTCTGAAAACTTCTTGTTTTTGATTAGCAGTGAGTTCTAGATTCCCTTGAGTGGGTGGAACCACTAAGTGTTGTTAAGGGTGGAGAGGTTACTCACTCAGGATTCCCTTGTTATTTTAGGGTGGACGGAGTTGGCCTCTAGATTCCTTGCGTTTTATCAATTGCTGAGAGGTTGGTGGGCAGAGGAGAGAGGTCCTCTGGAGTCCCTGTTTTAGCTGGTATTTGACATTATCTCTGAATCAATTCCCTAAGTCTATGGAATCTACCTTGGGGGTGACAACTGCAAGTAATATTGGCTATAATTGTTTAAGGTTGGGTGGAGAGTCCTTGTCCCAAACTTAGTTGCCTAGGATATTCCAAGATAAGTGTCTTATGTATTTGTTGTGTTAGTGAACATGAGTTTACATTTCTAGATTGAAATGGTATTGAAAATGATAATGTGAATGTATTGCAAATACTGGACTGTAAGAGTGTTTGTAAATGTGAGTAGTAGAGGTATAATGAATCCATGGCATGGAATGGGTGTTATGAAATATTTAATTGTGTTATTAACATGCATATTAAATAACAATATACAAAAATTAAACCTCAAAAATGGTTCAGGAAACAGAGTCAAATATTATAACATGTAACAAGTGAGTCCTTTATCATGAGATAAAAGTTATAATAAAGATAGCTTATTAGTTATGTCTATGCATACAAGTCTTAGTGGATGTATGCTTGTATAAGGGTTACAAGTCTGTGCACTAGCTTGGGAAGCAAGTGTCAACACCAAGGATGATATCCTCCTCTAACCATAGTAGCCCATAATTTCCTTGAGAGATGTAGGAAGCCTTACATTTTCAGTAGCCCTACAGGGCTTCGACAAGCTCCGCAATGCTACAGGCTTTGGCATTGCAGGGTTAAGGGTGCACCTTGGCTTGCATATTAGTGAGGGGTACCAATATCTTCAAGGTCCTTTTGGTATTTAACAACTCCTGTGTACTCAAGAGGAGTTGTTTAGATGTAATATCAAGAGGGTAGTGCTTATAAGGGATAAAAACTCATAAAGGCCATGTGGGAACATTGACATGGGTCATGTTGACAGTAGAAGCTCTGCAACCAAAACTGGAAGGAGTCCACGCTCATTGGTGGTGCAATGTAGTTGCATGGATGCCTAACTTATAACCAAATCATATGCACATATGCCATTTTTCGAAGGGGAGACCTAGACATGGCAGGCCCCAATTGGTTGACTCACATTACACCTTATCATGATTGGGCGTGGGGAGAGCAACTTGACTAAGCATAATCTCAGACTATCCTTCGTGTGCCAATCAAAGATGGAGATGACAAAGGAAGGGCCATCAGATCCACGTTGTGACTCCCCTTCCCTGTGATGTCATTGGAAAAGATGGCAGGGTGGTGTAACTCTCTTGTACTATCGTGTTTGGTGGGGAGATGTGGACCACTCGATTTGGGGCTAGAACCTTGATCCATAACCTCGATTGCACTGACCTTGGTTGCGGTTAATGGGTGTGTAAGTCACAACGTGAAAAATATAGATCGGGATGCCAAGAGAGGAGATCTTTTAAATCGATAGATGCATAACTAACCATAGGCAGCGACGTTGATGTAGGGACCTCCAGTTTGGTGGAACAATGATAAACGTAATATTATAATAAAAACGAGACTAAAATAAAATTAATGAATGCTACAAATATAATATACCTATTTAATACAAACAAAAATATATATAAACAATTATATTGTAAGTAGTACCCCATTCCTATAATAGAGCTAGAGGAGTTGAATACACAGTGGCACCCTGACTCATCAGCACGAGTGGTGGGTGGGGGGTCTTATAGGTGGTGTTAGAGAATTCAGGTTTGGCACTTGGACTGTATGGGCTTCATCATGGGAAAATGATGATTTTAAGAAAATTCGCAGGTAAAATGTTCAGGTGTTAAAATTTGGTCTAAATAAATTAATGATAGCTCTAACTAGACACTATTCACTCTATGACCTATTGAAATAGCATGAAGTTCAACAATCAACATGACTGGAAAAATTCCCAGCTGTAATAAATTATGAATTTTGACAGGCCTGCAAACTTCAGATGGTAACTTGTTATAGTTGTGTGCTAATATGGTTATTTTGGTGTAGAGAGATTGTTATGCCAACTTTGTAAGGGTAGAACCCTGAGACTAACTCGATTTTTACTTTAATGATTATGCACTAACATCTTAGATTACTTGAATTGTAATTGATGTATATGAGATACTGAACATTAGGAGTATGTTAATGTGGTTGTCTTATTACGAAAGGGATCACCATAACAACTCCATGAGCATGAAATTCATGGCCATAATTATGTCTATTTATTCATATATTCGTGTTGTCTAATAGTTGTGTGATTCACACACATTACAAGTAGCATACGATAGAGCCAAAGAAAAAATGAGGAAAGTAATGATGCAGTACAGTTCTAACCAGTCACAACATGGAAGTGAAGAAGTCAGTGCCAATGAAATGGAAAGATCAGTCAACCAAGGGGGAGCCAGGGAGTCACTCTAAAACTTGGATGGATACCTTGAAAGCCTAAGGGCTGAGATTAGGAGCTTCAAGGAAGATAATGAGAGGTTGGTAAGAGCCCAAGAGAGGAAAGCTGAGATAAATGCAGTCATTTTGCAAAGTCTTTCATATTTGCAGAGGAAGAGGCAGTCGAAGATGAGGGCCAACCATAGATACATAAGGAGTCCTCAGGGATCAGCGAAGTATACTAATGGGGTAGATGGTGGCAGGTCCAGGAAGAGGCATAGGCCTGAAATTGAGGACATGGTGAACCAAGATACATCATTGAGCATCCTAAGAGGAGGAACCAGCAGTGATGTGCATCATTCTAGTAGACCATCCAGTTATGGTACTAGGATGCACTATCATTACTCCCATCATCACCATCATCATCATTCAGGAAGAAAGGAAAATGATTATGTGCCTGAGGAGTTTAGGAAAGCCAAGCCACCCACATTTGACGGGGATATAAAGAAGGCAGAGGATGCAAAATCTTAGTTGTTAGGAATGAAGAAGTTTTTCATAATACATAACTATTCTGAAAATACGAAAGCTAGAGTTTCCACTTACAACTTCAAGGGGAAATCAAACATACGGTGATAATATCTGAAAAATGTTAGGGGGGTTATTAAGAGGGAGTTGACTTGGACGGAATTTGAAAATATCTTCAGAGAACAATATTTGTCTAAATGTTATTACGATGGCAAAGAAAAGGAGTTCTATGAACTCAAGATGGGGCAATTATCAAATGAGGAGTATGCCACCAATTTTAAAATGTTATTTAAGTATGTACCATATATCAAGGATGATAAATTTAAGATTCAAAGGTTCACCAATGGGCTTCCTACAACATTTAGAGATAAAATTGAGTTGTTGGAACCACTGACTCTAAAGGATGTGATCAGAAAGTTGAAGCATTGTTATGGGAAAGAAAAATACAGGCCAAAGATCAAGGGCCACTGGCAGGAAAAGAAAAAAATTGAAAATGAGAGAAATTGTCCCAAAAGAAACCCAAAAAAGAGGGACAAGAAGCAACCAAACCCTGTAAACCAATTTCAAGAGAAACATAACGATGTTGTTAAGAGAAATGTGCAACAACCAACAATAGAGCAGGCCAAGTTGAGCCACTAAAATGTTGGATTTGTGGTGAAAACCATAGGAAAAGGGATTATCCACATTAGTAGAATGTTGGAGCAAGGATATATAGTGATCAAGAGGCTTGCACTATAGGTGATGTAGCTCAGAATGTGCCAAGAATTTATGCAGTAGTGGACAAAGCACAAGTAGATCACCAGGCATCCATCATTGAGATGGAAGGTAAGTTGAATGATCAAGTTTTTCCATTTTAATTGATCTGGGCTCTGATTATAGTTATGTCAACGCAAGGCTTGTTGATAAATGCAATCTAGTTAGGGAATTGCATGAAGAACCATGGTTGGTTCAGTTAGCAACCAAAACAAAGAGGAAAAATTGTCATTGGGTAAGGTTGTGTGTATTTGAGATCAACGACATGCCTACAAAAGCTCATTTGAATGTATTTCCATTGGGTGCATATGACATACTATTGGGCATGGACTGGTTGTATTTACATTGAACCAAGGTGGACTGTTTTAACGGAGAAATTGAATGCTTATATGAGAAAGGAGAGAGTAGAGTCCTGTAGGGCAAAAGAAAGCCTACATTAGTAAGGTTGATGAATTCCATGCAAGCCAAATACAATCATAGAAAAGGATGCACCTTGTTTGCAGTACAAATTTCTAGTGATGAGAAAGCTAACAATGACCTTGAGAAGGATGAAATTGAGTTATTGAGAAGGTACTATGTTTTGCAACAGTATGAAAATGTATTCCTAGGGGACGTTCTTGGATTACCTCCTCACAGAGAGATATAATTATCTATTGAGTTGGTACCTAGAGAAACACCAACATCCAAGGCTATATATAGGATGAGTATTCCTGAGTTGGTGGCGTTAAAGTTGTAGATAAAAGAAATGCATGACAAGGGTTACATAAGGTAGGGTGTGTCTCCATAGGGAGCACATATATGTTTTGTGAAGAAGAAGAATGGAACCCTTAGTTTGTGCATTAATTATAGACAACTAAACAAGGTAACCATAAAGAATAAGTACCCATTTCCAAGGATTGATGATCTTTTCGATCAGCTAAGGGGAGCAACAGTCTTCACCAAAATTGAACTAAGGTCAGGGTACTATCAAGTAAGGATCAAGGAGGAGGATATTCGTAACATTGCTTTTAGAACAAGGTATGGACATTATGAGTTCGTAGTGGTACCTTTTGGGCTTACCAATGCCCCTTCCACATTCATGAGCTTAATGAACATTGTGTTGTGTCCTATTTCTAAAAGTTTGTCGTTGTATTTGTAGATGACATATTGGTGTATTCCATGATAGAGGAAGAGAATTTGAAGCATTTGGCTGCAATACTACAATTTCTGAGGGAGCATAAGCTCTATGCCAAGATTAACAAATGTGGCTTCTTTTAGTCACACATACATTATTTGGGGCATACCATCTCAAAGGAGGGGATCTCAGTTGATCCTGAAAAGATTAAGGCCATAATGGAGTGGCCAACTCCAAGGAATGTGGATGAGGTTAGGTCATTCGTGTGATTAACAGGTTATTACATGAGATTTATTAGAAATTTCTCCAAGATATGCCATCCTATCACATCCTTGTAGAGGAAAGGAAAGAGATTTGAGTGGACTGCCCAATGTGTAGAAATATTTGAACAACTAAAGTAATTGCTCACCAATGCACGAGTGTTGATAATTGTAGATCCAGATAAGGAATTTGTTTTGTGCATGGATGCCTGCAAGGAAGGACTTGGAGGGGTCTTAATGCAGGAAGGTCAGGTAGTATGCTACAAGTCCAGGAAGTTGAATGAACATGAGATGAATTATGTGACTCATGACTTAGAGTTAGCTGCCATCATTCATGCACTAAAGATGTGGAGGCATTACATCCTAGGAAGAAAATTCATACTTATGACATATCATAATGGGCCTAAGTATTTCTTTAGACAACCCAAGCTAAATGTTAGGAAAGTAAGATGGCTAGCCATGCTCAACAAATTTGACTTTGAAATTAGCTACATCAAGGGTAAATAAAATAAGTTAGTTGATTATCTTAGTAGTAGAGTTCAAGTGAGTCACTTGGAAGTTGTGAGTTATTATACAACAAATATAGTAGAAAGGGTCAAAAATGTTGGACAAAAATATGAACAATATCAACAAGTGAATGAACAATTATTGCAAGGTGGTAAGGATAAGGAATATCAACTCACAAATGACAACTTAGTCATATTCAAAACATGATTTATGTGCCTAACAATGAGGAAATTGAAAAAGGTTGATAATGAAATAATTCCATGTTAAGCCTTATTCAGGACATCTAGGGTATCAGAAAACCCTCACAACCAATAAAAGGTATTATTGTTGGCCGAATTTAAAGTAGGAAGTGGATGATTTTGTGGCAAGATGCATGGAATTCTAGAAGGTAAAGGTCGAGTACAAGCACCCAACATGATTGTTGCATCCTATTCCCATCCTAGAATGGAATAGGAGGTCATCTCCATGGATTTCATTACAAAATTTCCTAAAACATCTAGGCATCATGATGCAATCATGGTAGTCATTAATAAGTTGAGAAAGGTAGCTCAATTTGTGGCAGTTAAATCAAATATGGTATTGAAGTAGCACAAGTATTTATAAAGGAGATTGTGAGGCTGCATGGTATTCCCAAAAAAATTGTATTTGATAGAGATGCCAAGTTTACGTCACGGTTTTGGAAGGAACTATTTGCAAGTTTGGGGATAGAGTTGGAATTTAGCAAAATATATCACCCACAGTTAGATGGGAAAACGAAGAGGACAGATAGGATCCTTGAAGACACATTGAGGATGAATGTGATGCATCAACCCAAGAGGTGGGAAGAATACCTTCCACTCATAGAATTTTCTTACAACAATGGATATCAAGAATCCATAAGATTGAGTCCATTTAAAGATTTGTATGAGAGAAATTGAAACACTCCTATAATCTAGAGAGATTCAGTGAATAAGGCCATTATTGGGCCTAATATTTTTAAGGAGATGGAGTAATAAGTCCAACTCATAAAACATAATCTGAAAGTGGCACAAGACAAGAAAAAAATCTATATAGATCAACATAGGGTGCAAAAGGAGTTCCAAGTTTGGGAATATGTGTGTCTAAGAATTAAACCCAAGAAGACTTCCCTAAAGATTGAGAAATGTGACAAGCTAGCACCACATTATAGCGGGTCATTTGATATCCTTGAGAGAATTGGGCCAGCGACCTATAGGCTAGCTTTACCTCCTTCAATTAAAGTTCATGATTTTTTCCATGTATGTTTACTTAAAATATATTAGAACCCTAATCATGTGATTGATTGGTATATGCTATAGGTGGAACCAAAGGGAGAGTTCCCACTAGATCCAATATGCATCCTTGATAGGAGGAGTCTCATGCTCCAGATTCGAGCCATAAAACAAGTCAAAGTGTAATGGAATCACTTTGGGAAAGAGGAAGCAACTTGGGAAATGATTGACTCCATGAAGATAGCATACCCACTTTTGTTTGTTTATTGAGGCAAATGTGCATATAATGTAAATATTGTATAGAGATATGTATATAAATCTCCATAACACAATACGTGATTGCATTTTATCTTTGATGTTGCATATGGGCAAAGAAAACCAAGGGCGGTGTTCCCTCAAGGGGGAGGCATCTCTGACAACCCCAATCAAGATTCTCTTGTAAATTACATTGTAAATATTTCATGGAAATAGAATTAAAGGGGTCGGTTCAAAGGGACACAAATTCCAGAGGTTGGGGAGGTTACTTGCTTGAGATTGTTGTGGGTTTCTTCTATAAGAAATTTGAACTATTTTAGGACAACCATTAAAAGAGTTTGTTGGTGATCCTTAATGGACTGACCATGAACTTAATATGGGTTGCAAGGAGATATGTAGGCCATGCAACCTTAAGAAACACTCACAAGACATAGAGGAAAAAAAATGAATGCAGGCTGACAATGCAAACAACAAGGACATGGGGTCAATCCCTATGTAGCAAGAAAAAAGGAGGAAATCAAACTCATTTGGGAGAGAAGGAAGAAAAGATAGAAACAAAGGAAAATGGAGAGAGATATCGACTTGGAAAATCATTCCAACATACAAAGAACAAGGAGAGGAGAGAAGAGAAGATGACTAAGAGTTATTTTTGGTTGTAAAAGTCGGTGAACAGATGGTTTTTCCTTGGTGAGGAGCAATGCCTCTGGAATCCCTGTAAATCTAGATGGTGGAGATTGTCTTCTTTGGATTCCCTTAGTGGTGTGCATGGAGGATTGTGTCCTTGGATTATTGGAGGGATAACCTATGAAACCTTATTGCTGCTAATTAAGAGTGTCATCTAGATTTCCCTAAGTAGGTGGAACCATTGGATTTTGTTAAGGGTGGAGGGTTACTCTCTAGATTCCTTATTATTTTAGGGTGGAGGAAGTCAGCCTCTAGATTCCCTACGTTCTATCAACTGCTAAGAGGCTGGTGGGTGGAGGAGAGAGGTCCTCTGGAGTCCTTGTTTTAGCTAGTTGTTGGCATTATCTCTTAAGCAAGCCCCTCAGTCTCTGAAATCTATCTTGGGGGTGACAACTACAAGTAATCTTCGTCATAGCTCTCTAAGGTTTGGTGGGGAGTCCCTGTCCAAGACTTAGTTGCTAGGATATTCAAGTATAATTATCTTATGCATTTGTTGTGTTAATGAATATGAATTTGCATTTCTAGATTGAAATGGTATTGAAAATGATAATGTGAATGTATTGCAAATATTGGACTGTAACAATGTTTATAAATGTGAGCAATAGAGCTATAATGCATCCATGGCATGGAATGGGTGTTATGAAATATTTGAATATGTTATTAACATGCATATTAAATAACAATATACAAAAATTAAACCTCAAAAATGGTTCAGGAACCAAAGCCAAATATTATAACTTGTAATAGGTGAGTCCTTTATTATGAGATAAAAGTTACAATAAAGATAACCTATTGACTATGATTGTGCAAACAAGTCTCAGTGTACGTATGCTTGTATAAGGGCTATAAGTCTGTGCACCATATTTTCAACATTGAGGATGATATCCTCTTCTAATTTTAGTAGCCTGGAATTTCCTTGAGAGATGGAGGTAACCTTGCATTTCCAGTGGCCCTGCAGGTCTTCGACAAGCTTCGCAGTGATGTTGGCTTTGGCATTGCAAGGCCAAGGGTGTGCCTTGGTCTATAGATCAATGAGGGGTGCCAATCTCCTCAGGATCCTTTGGTAGTTGACAATTGTTGTGGACTCAGGAGGAGTTATTTAGATGTAAGCTCAAGAGGGTAGCACTTGTAAGGCCTAGCGACTCATAAAGGCCACGTAGGGACATTGGCCTAGATCATTGATCAAGACTTATGCAGGAATGTAAAAAAATACAGATATAAAAATAAACACAGAGATGAAGTAGAAATAAAACTTCATTTCATTAATATAAAAGAATTGAAATATGCTTATATACATAATGGAAATAAACTAGCTCAGGCGATGGTAGCTTATCTCTGGGAAGAGATGTGGTGGCTACATGCCTTTGAACTCTGTTACAATGAGGCTCGAAGGGCTATTTATTATTTAAAAACAATGGAAAACAATAAACATCCAAAAACATAGCACTAGGAGATGAAGAACCAAAACTATGGGCCTCGTTGGGGTAAACTGGAACATCAATTTCCTGGGGTCGTAACTTTGGCATACGATCTCCGTTTGATGTGCACGATACCTTGTTAGAAATATCTATATGAGGACAATAAATTTTGACTACATATTTCTATTGAAGACTTAAAAAAAAAAAAAAAAAAAAAAAAAAAAAAGGTTTGTTTAGGGCCTTAAAATGACTTTGGAAGTTCAAGACGCGAAAATCGCCAAAAATAGTAAATTGTGCTACAATTACGGAAATTGAAAGAAATAATGGTACAATGGTGGGGATTCAAGTTGAATAGGTGGGTGGCCACCAATATCCACCTATACCAATGCTCCCCCCTTATTAAGCAATGGATCTGATTGTGTTGAGTGCCACCATGAGATGGGGAAACACCTGCTGAACTTGACAACTTATCATTAAGCGACGCCAAGCGAGGAGATGTCCAAGAACTCCATCTCGTATTAGATGTATTTGTGGAGACAACCACAATACTTGAGTACAAGATGTTGTGTAGAATCCTTGATACCCATCTTCATGCAAAGGGTATGAAAAATATTTGTGAACTTTGGCACGTCTTGGTCCCTTCCCTGCCACAGTGTGGTCCACTTTATGTACTTATCTTGATAGCTCCCAGTAGGGTAATACTTCTCCTTGATGGCATCTCAGAAAGAGTTCCAAGTGGGTGCGACTAAAAAGAGTGAGGGTTCCCTCTCGTCCTTTTTCTCATAGTAGGTTTCCCACCAGTCCTTGATGTGGGGGTCGGCTTTGAGGATTGCAAAAGTAATATTTTCCCTAATGAAAAAATCATGAACTAAAAAATACCCTTCCATCAGATTTAACCATCTATCTACAACGACTGCATCAATCTAGCCTTCATTAGGGGAGTTTTGAGGTCTAAAATGGGCATCCTAAGGAAATTATAAAATAATAGTGGAAATAATGAAATAAGATTATATTACATCATCAAATTTTAGAGGGAAAAAAGAAAAAACTATTTACAACTCATATTTTCAACTTATCTTCATATGTGTTTACTCAAATTTCAAGCGAGAACACTCATGGGATGCAAAATTTGATTCTTCATCCAAGGAGTACCTATGTTGCATAGTTTCGATGGACCTTGTTACACGAAAAATGTGAAAGAAATGAAAAACATGATTGCAATCATGTTTTTTCATGCATTTCTCATTTTTTGTGTAGGAGGGTCCATCAAAAGTATGCGACATGGGTACTCTTTGGACGAGGAATTAAATTTTGCATCCAATGAATACTCCCACTTGAAATTTGAGTAAAACATTAGGGAGATAAGTTGAAAATATGAGTTGAAAAAGTAGTTTTATTATTTTATTATTTTTTTTACTTTTTTACTCCAAAAATGGCGAATCATCCCCCATGGTTGACATCATAATCTTGAATCCTATTGGTTCTTATGAACTTTATTTTGGTTGTACATTTTTCTTAGGAGGCCCATTCTAGTCCTCAAAATTCCCCTAATTGGCAAATATGGGAATGTTAAAGTTGACTTGTAGCTTGAAGGGACTGATGCCTCTAGAGTGGCTGCCAGATGAATATGCATCGCCTGTGGGCATCCACCGAAAGATCTAGGCAAAGCTATCCATCATCACATTCCTTTGTCACTACAGGGCTTCTTCAAGCAATATTTTGCAGGGATCTCTTGCTCCCTTGTCTTTCTTTCCTTCCGCCATGGGAGGCTTTCAGGGTTTGCGAGGCTGGTCTTGAAAAGGTTCAAGCAGTTCAAACCCTAACTCCTTATACCCTAACCTTGTTGGGGACATGCAAAGAAAAACATAGAAAGAGCAGATTGTGCTGATACCACTGATCCAGTCTTATGCATAAATGCAACATAATACAAATATAAACATAAACAAAGAGATGCTGTAGAAATAAAACTTCATTTCATTAATATCAAAGAACTGAAATATGCTTACATACAGAATGGAAATAAACTAGCTTGGGCGATGATAGCTTATCTCTGAGAAGCGATGTGGTGGATACATGCCTCTGAACTGTGTTATAATGAGGCTCAAACGCCTATTTATTATTGAGAAACAATGGAAAACCGTAAATATCCAATAACCTAACCCTAGGAGAGTAAGCACCAAGACTATGGGCCCCGTTGGGGTAAATTGGTACATCAACTTCCCAGGGTCGTAACTTTGGCATATAATCTTCGTTTGATGCATACAATACCTTAGAAAAATCTATCTGAGGTTTATAACTTTCAACTACAAATGTTTTTATGTAGGCCCATTTTCGAAAAAAACATCATTTAGGGCCTCAAAACGGCTCCAGAAGTTTAGGACCTGAAAAATTGCCCAAAATAGTAAATTGTGCTGCAACTACGGAAACTAAAAGAATTAATGGTACAATGGTGGGGGTCCAAGTGGATTAGGTGGGTGTCCACCAATATCCACCTGGATCAATCATGTTGACATCAGAAGCTCTACAACTAAACTTAGAAGGAGCCCATGTTCATTGACAATGCAATGGAGTTGCATAGAGACCTAACTTATAACCAAATACTATGCACAATTGCCATTTCCCGAAGGGGAGACCTAGATGTGGCAAGCCCTAATTGATTCACTCGGATTACACCTTATCATAATTGGGCATGGGGAGGGTGACTTGACTAAACAGAATGTTAGACTACCCTTCGCAGACCAATCAGAGGCGAAGAGGGTAGAGGAAGGCCCACCGGATCCATGTTGTGATGCCCCTTCCTTGTGATGTCATGAGAAAAGGTGGTAGGGTGGCACAACTCTCCTAGACTGATGAATATTGTGGGGAGATGTGGACTGCTATATTTGGGGCTGGAACATTGATCCATAACCCCGATTGCACTGGTCCCGGTCGGGGTTAACAGGTGTGCAAGTCACAACGATACAAATTGTAGATCGCGATGCCGAGGGAGGAGATACGTCAGATCAATGAATGCGAAACTAACCACAGGTGGGGACGTGGATGTACGGACCGCTGGTCCAGTTGAAAGATGATAAACATAATATTATAACAAAAAAAAGACTAAAATACAATTAATGAAAGATACAAATATAATATAAATAAATTAATACAAAAAAAGAAGCATAAACAATTATATTGTAAGTAATACCCCTTCCCTTTAATAGAACTAGAGGATTTGAATACTCAGTGGCACCCTGACTCACCGAAAGGAGTGGTGGGTGTGGAGCTATAAAAAGGGTCTCTTTCACCTCTAGTTACCTCACATTAATATGTCAATCCGTGAACGTTTTTCTATTTCAAAGAGTATCTCAGTCTAAGGCTATCATTTGCCAGAGTAATGCTAGTAGCACAGTGTTTGAAAATACAAGAGTAAATGGATGTTTGTTTACGGCTTAACTACTTCAAAAGATTAAATCACACGTTCATAATTTTAAGCAGTTTATCATTCAAGGGTCCGGTAGCAATAACCCATCCCTTTGGAAACTGATGGAAAAGGAAATCAGAGAACAGATCAGGGGTCTGGGACTCGGACAACAGATGCCAATGCTCACTACAGCCTGAGATCTTTCTTCACACCAATAACAAGAAATGGAACGGCAGATAAGAAATGGAACGACAAAGAAATCGAACAGCAATGAAATGGAACAAAAATCCTGAAATGGAACAACAAACCTAAAATGGAACAACAAGTTTGAAATGGAATAGCAATTCAGAAATAGAACAATAGTCAAGAAATAGAACAACAACTAGGTCTAACAAGCCATAACATCGCAGTCTATTAAATCAATTGCATTAATCATAACCAAATGTCAACCCTTCACTCTTAAAGATGTACACACAAATGGAACAACACTGATTACTGCTACATTATGGAACAACACTGAAAACCATATATACACAACATACTCAAATAGTAATTTGATTCAGTTATCACCTCGGTTAGAACATTTCAAGATAGAACATCAGTATTCAAGAATCCCACAATCACAAAGAACAAAACTTCCAAGATGAATTCTGTAATGTTAAGGAACAAGCGCATAACACAAAAGCTCTGTAATGGAACAGCAACAATATTCTGTAGAAACTAACCGTATTATATCAACACCTAAAAGAACAGTAATATAATGCAGCGTCAATACAATAATTTTGTCTTCAGAAACCTTAATGGATTGAAGACAATAGAGCATGTGATGTAAAATTTATAAAACACATCAGATTACCAGATCGCGTTGATAAGAAAACCACGCAAAAACCACGCGTAATGGTACAAGAGCAAGTGTCCTATAGGGCCGGGCCCTTAGCCTCTAGGGGTACACCGCTTGAAGTTATTCCAGATTCAAAGATGAAATAGTAACAAAGTTTGTATTAATGCATCAAGTAAAATTACAGTAGAGCAGTTCTTAACAAGACACGATGATCAAAGTTTTGATCTTTAAAAGAAATTACATAAAGGCATAACAACATCTCCCCCTTTAGCTAACATTGTTGCCCGTTATATAAGGGTGACAACGGAGATATCTAAATGCATAAATAGATAAAACAACAATCCCTCAGGATCAAGGATCTTGAGGGATTCGCAGAACCGTTAACCCTCAATAATTTCTTCTCTTTTCTGCGCCGAGCTGATATCTCCGCTTCCTTTGCCGGGCTGATCCATTTTGATCTTGTTTGCATGCGGTCTCCTGTCGAAGGGACATCAGTTAACTCGTCTTTGTCTTTTCCTTTAGAACGGCAACTTCTCGTTTTTTCTCCTTCCTGCATAAGGAAATGACAATTGTCAGCGTTCTCGTCTTGCATATTTAATCTGACATGTTTTATTACAATTCTTTATCGTTTTCTAAGTTCATGATGAAAAAAGGCTTGTAAGTTCTAATGAAAAGATACTGAAATAACCATCAAAACATACCTTCTTTAGTACTCCACACACCCCCTGCTTACCCTTTTTCATGGCCTCATGAAAATATTGCAGTTGACGTGTAAAGCAATGAGTGAGTAGGCTAGAGATGGAATCTCATGTGAAGGCCTACAACCATGATGCGTAACTAGGTAGGCAAAGAAATGGCATGTCTGACCCTCAGAAATCTCATACAGGGCTTGGTATCCGGGTGCAGGATGCCAAATAATTGGACTCCATAACCTATATCCTAACCAGGATGGCCCTGCCCTCAAAACAATTTCGCCATAGAGGGGCAAGCGGTTGGCAGCTAGTTTAAAATTCTCATACTTAAATGGTTCTCTGAGCTGGATATTCGGATTAGATATTCGATATCGAAATTTAGCTGCATCAATGGCAGGGTCTTTGATAGAGGAAAAGTATTCTAATCCCTGCCGAATGATTGCCTCATGCATGGGTCCTAATGCTTCAATCACTCCTGGAGTCTTCATGAGGTTTCTATGTTTTCTCCATAACTGTACTGGATCCCTAGGCTCAACTCTTATCCATAAATCTAATTCGTTTTCTTGTCTTTGGAAAGCATTATAGGCTTTGAGCCATTTAATTTGATTAACTACAAATGAAATAAATGCCTGTAATTGAAAGTTCCCAACAAAAGGGCCATGGTTCAGCTCGGTCTCCTGTTCTAGTACAAGGTTATGTAAATAAAATTCACACAGTAGTCTTTGAACTTTTACCCCGTAGTGCTTGCAGCAGTTTATGAAATCATTGATGGTGTTAATTTGTATGGGAGCTCCTGCTTTAACAACCTTTATTTTCAATTGCAAATATCTTTCCATTAAAAACAAGGCATAGTTCTTAGCAGGGGCTCTACATGCTAGGACGTCATTGTATAAAGAACACAAGGTATCCATCTATTTGATAACTACATCTAACCTACGAGTTACCTTTGCGACTTTCTCTTGTTCTTTTCTCCACCCTTCAAAGGCCTGGTTTTCGGATAGATTGACTTTCCTTAGCTGTTGTTGTAGCTCTTCATATTTTTCTCGAGGGACCGTTTGCTCTCTAAGCTTTTCTGCTTCTTGTTGAGCTTGCTTCAAACCCTTTTGTAGGGTTACTATTTTTGGATCCCTTTTCCATGCAGCAGTGGAGGCCGGGAGCTTTACCTAAACTTTCCTATTGCGCTGCTTTGAGTTCATAACCCTTATTACTCCCGAAAGTGGTGCCTCCGTTTGAATTTCCTTATCACGGGTCAACATTTCATCCATTTCTATTTTAACATGAACATCAGTCCATTGTTGTTCCTTTTCAATTAGAACAACAGTCTGTTTCTTAGCATCATTTGGAACAACAGCTTGGCTTTCGACGGGGTTTTGAACAGCAGGATGGATTTTGGTCCTCCGCCCCTTGCCCTTGAGGGGTTTTGCTGGAGTGGCCACATTTTTCCTTCTTGAAGTTCCTTTTACCCTTTTCCTTGCCTTTAGAATCCTAATCTGCTGGTGGAGCTGGACTATTATGTTCAATAATCTCTGATGTTCCTTTCGCAATTCCCTTATTTCTGCCACTTCCTCAGAAGGAACAACAGGCTGTTCACTGTGGCCTGGACTGTGACTAGTTTCCTGATTTTCTTCCTTGGGTGTTTCTTCAATGTTCTACTCTGGTTGTTCCAGGGAAAGAACCCTAATTGGTTCTGTTATTTCCTAGGCGACTTCTTTTTCTGCCCTTATTTCCTCCGGACTTTCTTCTGGTGCCTTCTGGTTAGGAACGGATTGTTCCTGTTCAGCATCTCCTGTCATCTTTTTATCATGAACAGGCATATTTTCTTCTTCTGCCTCCTTTGCATGTGATTCTTTGGGTGCATTTTTCTTCTGGGGTTTCTCTCCGGCATGGAGGTCTGATGGACTGGAAGGTTGGCCATATTCGCCCATATTGGCCAAAACTTTGGCCAATTCATCTTCTCCTAATGGGTCCTGTAATGGGCTGCCTTCCTGCTGTTCCATTTCCTCCTCCTGCTCGGATTGCTTAGCTTCTTCTTCTTTGTCTCCTTCTTCCTCAGATTGCTCGTCTTCTTCCTATTTTTCTTCTTCTTCTTCTTCTTCTTCCGCAGATTGTTCTGCCTCTTCTTCTTCTTCTTCTTCTGCAGATTTCTCTGCCTCGTCTTCTTTTTCTTCTGCAAATTTCTCTGCCTCTTCTTCCTGCATTTCTGTCTCATTGTCTTCCTTTCCTGGTCATGGGGGTTGCTCATCTTCTATTTCCACTGGTTGGCTGGTGCTTTCTTGGGGCTTCTCCATCCCCCTCATAGCCATGCTAGCCAGATCAATTTCCTACGTTTTTCTAGTTGCTCGGGTGTGCTGGTGACATGTTTCTACTTTGCTGATTTCTTATGTTTTTCTGGACACTCGGGTGTGCTGGTGACATGTTTCCATTTTTTCCGGACGTTCGGGTGTGCTGGTGACATGTTTCTGTTTTGGGGATGGTGTGGCCAATCCCCCATTTATAATAGAAATTAGCTCTTCCCAGCTACTCTGCTGCTGGGTGAGGCTATGGTTGACTATCAACTGAACCAACCCATGATGACTAACAATTGAATCTACATGCTATGCCTTTTTCATGTTCCGTGCAACGTCATGAAGTAATGAATTCAACAATGTAGGTAAATTTATAGAGCATTTTTGTTTTAGTACAGCTAAGAGTTTAAGATGTTGTGGTCTTACCACGTCTTTTTTTCCCTCACAGGTGATGTAGCTTTGGATGGTCTTCGCTAATTCTGCCCACGACTCTCCTAGTGCTGCTGTCAGAACCCCCTTTCCTTGAATTGTCAGGCTCTGTCCTTCATCCTGGAAGATTTCTATAATCTTCTGCAATCTCTCCTTTTTTAACGTCCATACTTGTCCAGTGGCTAGCAAACCCGAGACTTCTGCGATTATGTCGTCGGTAACTGCTATGTGTCTCCCCCTCACTGTGGAGTGGTCCTCTTGCAAGTTCTACAAGAATTCAATTGCCACTATCTCGTTAGACTCCTGCAAGCGGTTAAGATAGGTCAACCACCCTGCTCTTGCTAGGATTTCCTGGGTAGCAGCAGAGACTGTTAACACTTGTGGTTCTCTCCAAATTGATCTTCCTCCCATGGTTTCACTGTAAAATCTCAAAGGAACGACAGCTGTTCACGTTGTTGAAACACAGAGAGGCTGACGGACGCAAGACTCGTTCAAACTTTAATGCTGCGAAGTACACAATGGAAATGGCTTTGAACAACAAGTCATGCAGAAAAAACAAAATAAAAAGAAATAGTATACCGTTGAGCCATGTTATACCCCAGTACACAACTTCCCGAATAGTAAGCTGACACGTAATCCAGGGAATGATGAGGTTAACCTCCCCCCCCGCAATGTGATAGGCTGTCCCAGCCGTCAAATAAAGGAGCAATCCCCACTCTGCAACAAAGTCTTTAAGGAACAGCGTACGGCAATATGCCATGTTTACAAAAGCAACATATTACTGAAATCGAGGTGTAGAGTTGCATCGCTTTAATATGTAAGAGACTGCGGCGATATGATGCAAGGTTGGGGATAAGACATTTGCCATAAATAGAGAGTCTCATGCGGTCATTATCAATTGTTTTGTCATGATTGGTGATAATATATATTCATGCGTTATATGGTTGGGGAAATAACATATAATTGATTACCACGGCATAAGAAACAGAAGTGTGCTAATAAGTTACCTATTGGTGTAAATAATGCGACTTCAATACCATTAACAGTGCTTTGCTGTCGACAGGTGTCCATAACCTTGGCAGAGTTGTTTATTTCACCCACGGAACCATGATCCTTTGTCTATGCTTAGGGAACGTTGTGTAATGTCAAAATGTAGGCCATTATGCTAGCTTGGTGACCAGTTAGCCATAATGCCATTCACGAGGAAGGAGCGAAGAGTGGGCAGGTCGGCTCGTGATGAGACCTCCTGTTCCAAGGGTTGTTTATTTGATATACCTTTTGGACCATATCCCTGGGGTGGTGGCCATAATTGGAATGCCACTTCGCTTTCATCCTCATGATCATGGTAGACCAACTCTTAATGAGACTCCCTATCCTACATTTGACAATTTATAAATCATGCTTGCTCTTTTTTCTTTCTTTTTCATAAAGTGCCTTCCCTATTTATACACAAAGGGTGGTTCAACACTCCTTAAGAGTAGGAATGGTGGAATAAGTCTTAACATCCCAATAGGAAGATATAACCCTTTGCACTTATTCCTGAATAATAATCAAAGAGGATTAAAAGGGACCAACATGATATAGATAACCAATCAGAGAAAAATTAGTAGAACAATGACAACAAAAGATGATGAATAAGCATGTCCTTCCTTCTATCCTCTTACCAATTCAGGGCAATTTCTTATAAAGATAACGATTTATGATTGACTTATTTCAGTATGTTGTGATTTTGTTTCCATTACATAAGTGCATAGCTGTATTCTAAAATATTTGAATGAACAGGAACAATAAGCATCCTCAATTTAGAACAACAAAAGGAACAAGTTGTTTCACAGGGAGAGCAAAAGCATACAAGTGGTGTTTCTTTTGAAAAAAAGGAACAACAAAAGTCCACAAATGTTGTTCCTTTGGAAAAGGAACAACATCACACACAGGTGCCATTCCTTTGGAAAAGGAACAACAAAAATCACAAACGTTGTTCTTTTGAAAAAGGAACAACAAAGCACACCAATGCCATTCCTTTGGAAAAGGAGCAATAGACATCAAAAATGCTGTTCCTTTGGAAAAGGAACAACAAAACACACAAAAATGTTGTTCCTTTAGAAAATGAACAACAGAAATAAAAAATGATGTTCCTTTGGAAAATGAACAACAAAAATAAAAAATGTTGTTCCTTTGGAAAAGGAACAGCAAAACCAGCAAATGTCGTTCCTTTGGAAAAGAAACAGTAGAAATGAAAAACACTGTTCCTTTGGAAAATGACAACAAAACAAGCAAATGTCATTCCTTTGGAAAAGGAAAAGCCGAGATCGAAAATGCTGTTCCTTTGGAAAAGGAACAGTAGAAATCGAAAATGATGTTCCTTTGGAAAATGAACAACAAAACACACAGAAATGTCGTTCCTTTGGAAAAGGAACAACATAAATCGAAAATGTTGTTCCTTTGGAAAATGAACAACAAATATACACAGATGTCGTTCCTTTGGAAAAGGAACAATAGAAATAAAAAATGTTGCTTCTTTGGAAAAAGGAACAGCGAAAACACGCAAATGTCGTTCCTTTGGAAAAGGAACAACAACAATCAGAAAAATGTTGTTCTTTTTGGAAAAAAGGAACAACAGAAATGGTAATAGCAAAAATATGTACAAAAATGATTCAATAAAATAAATTATGTACAAACTGTAAAGAGAAGTAAATTCCTTAATGAATTACAGGTGAGGAAGACTTCTCTTCCTCCCCCAAAATATCCATATCTGAATCTTGGCGTAGGTGATGGCAGAAGGACTCCCGAGTGAGTGGTTTGCGATAGAGACGAACTCAGTGGCCATTTGCCTTGAAGGCATATCCAGAACCATCAATAGTGATTAGAGTAAGGGTACCATTGTCATGTACCTTCTGGATTTCATATGGTCCCAACCAACGAGTCTGGAGTTTCCCGGGGAAGTCCTAAAACCTGGAGTCGTACAAAAGAGCCCAGTCTCCTTCGCGAAAGAATTTATTTTTAATGAGAGCATCATGCCATTTAGCTCTCTGCTGTTGGATCAGAGTTGTATTTTGAAGTGCAGAGAGCCTAATTTCGTCCAGCTCATTGATCTGTTGTAGTCAATTAATCTGTGCCTTAGTTAGGTCTAAGCCAACTTCCTGTGTTGTTCGTAATTTTTGGATTTCAAATTCTATAGGGAAAATGGGTTGTTTTCCAAACACTAGCTGATAAGGTGAGTAACTAGTGGTACTCATCCATGTTGTTCTATAAACCCACAATGCTTCAGGTAGTCTGGCAGCCCAATCACGTCTATGTGATGCAATAATTTTCGTTAGGATTGTTTCTATTATTTTATTGCTGCTTTGCACATACCCATTTGCCTATGGGTGGTATGGAGTAGTGATTTTATGCTGGACATGATAGTTGTTGAGTGTTGCAGCTATTCTGTTTCCAGCAAACTATGGTCCACCTTCTGTAATTATTTCTCTTGGAAGGCCATAACTTACAAATAGATGGAACAAGAACTGTATGACAGAGTCCTCTGTAGCTCTTGGCAATGCCTCTGCTTCAACCCACTTGGTGGCATATTCTGTTGCCACCAAAATATATGTTTTCTGGTTTGATGATGGGTTGATTGGTCCAAAAAAATCAAGAGCCCATCGCTCGAATGGTTCGATGACTAGCTGTGGTTTCAGAGGAATCTCATCAGACTGACTAGGGCGTCCCGCTCTTTGACAACTGTCACAGTCTTGGACAAATTTCTTTGCATCTTTGGAAATCATGGGCCAATAATACCCTGTTTGTAGCACTTTACGTCTAGTTCTGCGATCGGCGAAAGGTCCACCACATGGTTCGTCATGGCAGGCTTTCAAAATTTCAAAGATTTCATCCTCTCGAACACATCTCCTGATATGCATGTCTGCCCCTGTGTGAAACAAATAGCCCCCTATCCAAGAAAATCTAGTACTTCGCTGAACAATTTGTTTTCACTCATTAAGGGTTAGGTGCTTTGGTAGCTTACCTATTGCTAGGTAATTGGCAACATCAGCAAACTAGGGTGTTTGAACAACCACAACAAATAAATGCTCATCCGGAAATTGATCTTCAACTGCTGCTGCATCAACTGGCTTTGGCATTCTTGAGAGAAAATCAACTACAAGATTTTCTTTTCCAGGTCGATCCTTGATTGTAATATCAAATTCCTGCAATAAAATTAGCCATCTAGTTATTCTGCCATTTATGATAGGCTTGTTTGCTAAATATTTTATGGCAGAATGATCTGTGTACAAGATAACAGGATATCCAGTAATGTAATGTCTGAACTTATTGACAACATGTATTACGGCTAGAAATTATTTTTCAGTAACAGTGTATTTTAATTTAGCAGGGGATAAATTTTTGCTAATGTAATAACTTTCATATGGTTTTATATCCTCCTACTGCCCAAGGACCGCTCCAATGGATGTATCTGAGGAATCATATGATATATGGAATGGCAAATCCCAATTTGGTTCTCGAAGGACTGGGACTGTGGATACGAGCTTCTTCAAATCCTTGAAAGCACATTCACATTTTTCTGTCCAAAGAAAATCAACGTTACCAGTTAGTGCATACAAAGGTGCAACAATACGTGAATAATGTTCTATAAACCTCCTATAATAACCATAAAATCCAAGAAAACTACGTACCTCTGTTTGAGTGGTGGGAGTAGGAATGAGCAAAAGTATTTGAATTTTGGCTGGGTCTACCTGAATGCCAGCTGCTGAAATATAGTGTCCTAAAATAAGTCCTCCCATCATCATCATATAGCATTTTTCATGGCTTAAACAAAGCCTGGTAGCAATGCAGCATTGTAGGAAATTTTCTAGTGTATCCAATGCTGGATCGAAATCATCTCCGTATGGTGTAAAGTCATCCATATATACTTCAAGTCCTTCATTTATTAAGTCTGCAAAAATACTAAGGCTAGCCCTTTGGAATGTGGCCGGAGCATTGCATAAGCCAAAAGGTAAAACTCGGTAGGCAAATGTTCCCCAAGGACAAGTAAAAGTAGTTTTGTCTTGGTCTTCAGGGGCAATCTATATTTGATTGTACCCACTGAAGCCATCGAGGAAAGAAAATAATTTCTTTCCTGCCAAAGTGTCTAATACTTGATCGATGAATGGGAGAGAGAAGTGGTCTTTTTGTGTTGCTTTATTTAGCTCCCTGTAGTCCACACAGATTCTCCATTTCCCATTCTTTTTTGGTACCCCCAAAAGCAAGGAGACCCATTTACTATCGGAGATAGGGTAGATAAAATTAACATCTAAAAGTTTTTGAAGTTCAGCTTTTACCACATCTTTTAGATGAGGATTTAGTCTTCTCTAAGGTTGTCGAACAGCTCTTGCATATTTTTCTATGTAAATGTGGTGTGTAAAGACCGGGGGGTCAATTCCTTTCATATCAGGGTAGTCCCATGCAAATGCTTCTTTATATTTCCTTAACATATGGATGAGATCCATTTCTTGTTCAGATGTGAGGTTGGCATTAATGTTTAAGGTTTTTCCCGATTCAATTTCCACAATTTTACTATTTGCAACAAAGGTGACAGGGATTGTATGATCATGTGTATCTTTCAGAGGATGTTCTTCTAATTTGTTATCAAATGCTGCTTTTATCATATGACATTGTGTGTGAGATGTGAGTTCAGTTTGACTAATGAAATTATTGATGGCATCATCTTCTGTTTGGTCTTTGAAATCAAGTGCTTCTTGTATAGTTAATGGAGATCTAATGTTATCAGTAAGATATGATACAGGGTGTCTATTAGTTTTGACTATTGTGACACTTGGCTGCGCTGGAGGGTATAGAACTAGGTTCTTGATATCTGTTCCCCTGGTTATGATCATATTTCCTTGTTGGCAACCAATATAGGCATCAACAGTGGAGAGCCAAGGTCTTCCTAAAATCAATGGATGTCCATCAAGTCGGGTTTTGAGATTTATTATCAGAAAATCGGTTAGATATTCCCAGGAGTCAACAGAGACCATGACATCATGTAGTATGCCCTCTGGCCTAACCAGAGATCGGTCAGTCAATTCTAAAAAAGTAGAGGTGGGTTCTACAGATGTAATGCCTATGTTTTGGCAAGTAGTGGTTGTTAAGATATTGATTACAGCTCCAAGATCAACTAAGGCATTGGACAGGGTTTGACCATAAATTTGGACAGTTACTATTGGGTTTCTTGGGTCTTCGTATTTAATGGGTGTTTCTTTTCCTGATAATAAGTCAGATAGAGTGCCGACTACTTGGATCCTTGGATTATTTGTTATATTCCTCCTTGGTCTTTTTATGCACAATTCTTTGATAGTTTTTGCGTATATCGGGATGTATTGAATGGCTTGGAGGAATGGAATTTTTATGTACAAATTTTGTAATTCTCCCATAATGTCAAAATCAGGATGCTGTATAGGTCGAGGTATGACTAATCGTTCTGGAAACAGTGGAGAGGATGTGGTTACTTGATTATGAGTTTGTTGTTTATTCACATCCTCTTCATGTGAAAGATGTTCTCTGGGTAACTGATCTTCAACCTGAACTGTCTTATCTCCCTCGGTTTGAATAATACGCCCAGATCTTAACTGAAGATCATTACACTCGCTTAGATCAGCTCCTACTTTTGGTGTTTCTATGATTTGGAGAGATTAGACTGGTCTGTTATTTGGGTTGGGGTTGGGTTGGACTGGGAGTTGCGGTCTCAGATTAGACTGGGGATTTTGTTGTAAAGCTGGCAGTGTAGGTTGAGGGAGAGGAATAGTTCCTACTGGCTGATGGATTGGTCTCTGCCAATTTGTCTGCCAAGCTGAGCTTTGTGAAGTAGGGGGAGTCCATTGTGGTGGGTATGGGTTGTTTTGCCAATATGGTGGGGTATAAGGATGGTTCGGCCAACCAGATTGGTTTGCCTGATTCAGCCACGGGTTTGAGGAAGGAAACGACTGTGGTGACCAGTTTGGAAATGGGGGCTGGAATTGACTTTGCCACATGTTATACTATTGAGCATTATACTGCGGAGACTAAAAAGAAGAAGTTGGGTCTGGAAACATACCAGATTGTCGCGGCTGCCACTGACGATGCTGGTTGAGCAAATACACCAATTCTGGCTCTTCTTCTGCTTCATTATATACTGCTTTCAGTCTAGGCAGTGAGGGACAACTTTCCGTAGGGTGATCTTTTGTACAGATGGCACATGTTTGGACTGCATCCAGTGGACACTCCTTATGGCTATGCTTCTTCCTACATCTGGGACAGAAGATTGCCAAATTCTGTTCTGCCTCCATTTACTTTTGCTTGGCCTGCCAAATATCCAATTGTGTAGTCAATGTCCCTAGTATATCAGTTTTAAAATTTTCCAATAAATTTCCAATTTCCACATGCGTTACTCCTTCTGATGAAATTTTATTATCTCTTATAAATCGATCATGTTCTGCCGGTTTTACTCGTGTGCTGCCTCTCAAGCTCCTGATACATAAATCAATAATGTCAGCAAAACTTTCTTGATAAATATCTCCTTTTCCCATGATGTTTAATGCTTCGATCCATTGTTCCTTCATGCCCCTTATTAATGTTGTTTTCAACACGTTATCAGGTAAAGGCAGTGATGCATAGGGAGATATTTGTAGATTATACTGGAAACATTCCACATACTCCTCTAATGTTTCGTTTGGTCTAGCTATCATCTGGAATATTTCATCCTTCATTTCTCTAGACCTTCAATAGTCCTGATATGTTTTTAGAAAGGATTCTTTCATTTGATCCTAGTTATTTATAACCTTGCCACCTAATCCCATAAACCATCTTAAAGCAGCCCCTTTTAGCGTAGAGGGAAATAGTTTCAGTTTCTAGGGGTCGGTGGTGTAATCATATCCCCTACACAGTACATCAAATTCAAATAAAAATGCATCTGAGTCTTCTGTTGTAAGCCCGTGGAATGTAGGGATATGTTGAAGAGGGATTGCTTTCATAGGCGTATTTGCTGCAGAATCCACTATGGGGTAGTGTAATGTAGAGGTTTGGGTGTTTGGCTGGTTTTGAGCCATTGGGTCGAATATATGCCAATAAACTTCTGGGATATCTAGGAGGGTATTCCTAGGTTGAGAGGGAATGGCTTTGACAAGAATAGTTTTAATAGCACTTCCTCTATCTGGGACTATTGACTGAGGAGATTGGGTTTCTTCAACGGTGATTTTTGCAGCACTTCCTTTGTCTGGGCTATTCAATGGCTGATTTGTCCCAAGAGGAGATCTCGGTTCCTCGGTTTCCCCTGTCTCTCCTCCTTCACAAAGATTACTGAAATTCCCTTCCTACAATAGCTCTGGAGTAGAATTTTCAATTTCTTGAAAGTCTTGCTCTTCAGTTTGACTATGCACCTCAGCAAAGGCTACAGATGGTGAACCTGTGGCCTGAAGGGATCTAGTAGGCTATTTGGAAATAACTTTCCTCGGTCCTACTGAGGGCTGAGATTCAAATTTTTTGTAGATTTCGTCTATGAAGGTCGATCAACCAAGGGTCACTGGCCCCTTAGCTTTTTCTGGCTTGGGTAGAGGTTTGGAATTTTTTTCTGGCTTTTTTTGCTTAGTCATGCACTCCAATTAACTTCTAAATCCTACTTAAACAAACAACATCAAATCTGCAGGAAAGCGGGCAAAGGAGCAGGGCTTTTACATGCTCCACATGTAGGTTCTTACCTTCTGTTTTCAAAACCCAATTCTTCCCTAGCAGGTTTATACACTACTTTGACGAAAAGAACAAATGGCTACACTCCTTCCCCGGCAGTGGTGCCAAAATGTGGAGCTATAAAAAGGGTCTCTTTCACCTCTATTTACCTCACATTAATATGTCAATCCGGGAGCGTTTTTGTATTTCAAAGAGTGTCCCAGTCTGAGGCTATCATTTCCCAGAGTAATGCTAGTAGCACAGTGTTTGAAAATACAAGAGTAAATGGATGCGTGTTTACAACTTAACTACTTCAAAAGACTACATCACATATTCAAAACATTAAGCAATTTATCAGTCAAGGGTTCGGTAGCGATAACCCATCCCTTTAGAAATTGATGGAAAAGGAAATCAGAGAACAGATCAGGGGTCTGGGAGTCGGATAGCAGATGCCGATGCTCACTACAGCATGTGATCGTCTTTCACACCAATAACAAGAAATGGAATGATAGATAAGAAATGGAACAACAAAGAAATCGAACAGCAATGAAATGGAAAATCAACCTTGAAATGGAACGTCAATTCTAAAATGGAACAACAAATCTAAAATGCAACAACAAGTCTGAAATGGAACAACAATTCGGAAATGGAACAACAATCAAAGAATAGAACAACAACTAAGTCTAACAAGCCATAAGTCTATCAAATCAATTGCATTAATCATAACCAAACATCAATCCTTCACTCTTAAAGATGTACACACAAATGGAACAACACTGATTACTGATACATTATGGAACAACACTGAAAACCATATAGACACAACATACTCAAATAGTAATCTGATTCAGTTGTCACTTCGGTTAGAAAGAATACGATTGCATTTCAAGATAGAATAGTAGTATTCCAGAATCCAATAATCACATAAAACAGAGCTTCCAAGATGAATTCTGTAATGTTAAGGAACAATCGCATAACACAAAAGCTCTGTAATGGAACAACAACAGTATCTTGTAAAAACTAACCGTATTATATCAACACTTAAAGGAACAACAATATGATGCAACGTCAACACAATACTTTTATCTTCAGAAACCTTAATGGATTAAACACGACAGAGCATGTGATATAAACTTTATAAAACACATTAGATTACTAGATCACGTCGATAAGCAAACCACACAAAAACCACGCATAATGGTACAAGAGCAAGTGTCCTCCAGGGCCGGGCCGTTATTCTCTAGGGGTACACCGCTTGAAGTTATTCCAGGCTCAAAGATGAAAGAGTAACCAAGTTTGTATTAATGCATCAAGTAAAATTACAGTAGAGCATTTCTTAACAAGACACAATGATCAAAGTTTTGATCTTTAAAAGAAATTACATAGAGGCATAACCACCCCTCTTAGCTAAAAGTGCTGCCCCTTATATAAGGGTGATGACGGATATATCTAAATGTAGAAATAGATAAAACAACGATCCCTCAAGATCAAGGTTCTTGAGGGATTCGCAGAACCGTTAACCCTTAGTCATTTCTTCTCTTATTGGCACTGAGCTGATATCTCCGCTTGCTTTCTTGGGCTGATCTGTTTTGATCTGGTTTGAATGCGGTCTCCCATCGAAGGGACAACAATTAAACCATCTTTTTCTTTTACTTTAGAACGACAACTTTTCATTTTTTCTCCCTCTTGCACACAAAAACGACAATTGTCAGCGTTCTTGTTTTACATATTAATCTCATATGTTTTATTACAATTCTTTACCGTTTTCTAAGTTCTTGATGCAAAAAGGCTTGTAAGTCCTAATGAAAAGATACTGAAATAACCATCAAAACATACCTTCTTTAGTACTCCACAGTTTTCGCCTTTGCAGAAGGAGCATCATCAGATCCCTTTCCTTTATCAGGAGCTTTAGATTTACAGTCCCTTTTGTAGTGCCCTTCCTTTCTGCATTTCCACTACACCACCTTTACAGGTTTTCCTAGAGATTTAGATCTCCTTCTAGATTTATATCTCCCACTCGATGACTTATTTTTGTTTCTATTCTAGGTCCGCCTTCGTACAGACAAGGCATCACCATTTTGGCTCTCCATATTTTTCCGTCTCATCTCCTCCGTCAACAAGGATGAGACTATTTCATCTAAATGTAAGGCAGTTGCATTGCTACCTGTTGCAATAACCAGACTATCCCACGAATCTGGTAGAGAACACAACAAACTGATGCACTTATCTTCATCTAAAATTTTAATATCAACAGATGCTAACTGACTTACCACAGTATTAAATGCATTCAGATGCTTTGTCACTGAGTCTCCATCTTTCATCCTTAGGTTATACAGTTTTTTTCCACAGGAATAGTTTATTCACCAGAGTCTTAGATTGGTACAAAGTCCCTAACTTATGCCACAAGGCCTTTGTCGTAGCTTCCCCTGATACATTCAACAATACTAAATCTGAGACACACAATTGTATTGTGTTCTTTGCCTTCCGATACAACTTCTTCCACTCTTCATCGGACACTCCCGTTGGTTTAGTACCAAGATCTATCGTGATCCACTGATCTTTATCCACCAACAGATCCTCCATCTTGACTTTCCACAACTCAAAACTCTGACCATTAAATTTATCGATCTCTATCTTTCCACTACTCGCCATCTTCTTTCACCACCAGAATAAATCTTGCAGATCTCCGAATGAACATGGTCTACCATAGGCCTGAGCGAAACCCCTCAGTAACAAAGGCGTCCCCTTGAAGCCAAAACAGCTCCGATACCAAAAGTAGGTTTTAACCCTATACATAAATTACCTACATACGAATTCTAAAACACAAAAAATAAACAATGCGAGAGCATAACACATAAAACACATATATGCAGAGATTTTTCCCATGGATCCCAAAACCAGGACTACCAGCTTTATTTTTCATTATATTCCTTTCAATGTTATAATACATATTTATACATGCTGAAGCATCCAATATCATGGATCGAAAAACCATAGCATCCAAAACCATGGACTGAAAACCATCGCGTCCAAAAAATATGTGCAAAAATCATGCACAAAACCATAGGAAGGTCCGCCGAACCCCATAAAGTGGGGTTACGGGTACATTCAAACTCCTTATGACCCCCCTGGTACACAATTGGCGCAACGAAGGGGGGGATCTGCCCCCCCTTTAACCCCTAGTTAACTACGTGGGCTAGTCATGGAAAGAATATAACACAACCCAAAAGATTTGGAGTGTGAGAAAGAAACGTCCATGGAGGCGAATAAAAGATTCGTCGAGGCCTCTAGCTTAGGAAGATAGGACAAAGTATCTACGGAGGTTGACCCCTTTGTGCTTACTGCCTTCTTCAGGTCTTGTATGAAATTACTGCATGATAGCAAGGTGGTGAAATGGCTACAACAATTGATAAACAAGTTTTCTAGTAAGGAAAAATTCTCCTGAAGGAAACTACGCATTCATAAAGATCAGTAAACATAAGACAAGAAAAAGGCATGAAATGAGGCTCACCATGCAAATAGAAGGTAATGAGATGGACCAGGTTAATTTGGATTTAGGATTAGACGCAAACATTTTGCCTAAAAAGACATGGGAAATAATGGGCAGATTGGTGATGCAGTGGTGTCCGATTTCATTAAGAATGGAAAACCAACAGAAGATTATCCCTATGGGGCGATTGCATGGAGTGACCGTAGATAGAGAAGGTGCGAGTGCACTACTAGATTTTGAATTGATAGAGATTTTTGATGATAGAAATCCATACCCCACACTGCTGGGAATCGATTGGGCTATTGACATGAATGGGGTCATCAATTTGAAGAAGCAAACAATGTCGTTTGAAAATAAATTACTCTGTGTTGTAGTACCATTGGACCCTGCAGAAAGATCGTGGTATATTGAATCATTCCATGACTATTAGGAAAGTGAAAATGATTTGGATCAGATCTACAAAATAACAAAGTGAGACTAAGAATTGGTTAATTCGACAGCTGATGGATGAATTGCATGGGACTGCAAAACCTCATGTACTTTAGATTCAAACGAAGAGTTGAACATTGGCAGAATAGGTTGCACAAAGTATATACATTGCGTTGCAATATGATGACTAAGTCGTTGTGTTGTGTGTCATCAGATGTAATAATTTACCTTATTATGATGGTTTAATTGATGGGGATAAGTTTTTGGATGCCTTTGAAAGAGAATTACCTGATGCCCATCACTTTTAAGCATTGGATTTGGTGCTGCATGCTACACCCGCATGGTGGTGGGGTATGCATAAAAACAACTTTGATGAATGGCACGAGTATAGGAGAATGATGTTGTTACAATTTGACAACCCAAAAGTGTAGCTAACTGAGAAATAGATGGGGGGAATGATCAATGTGATCATTTAGCAAAGTGGACTAAGTTTTATGGAACAAAGCTACATCCAGAGTGGGTGCATTTATTATGTCATACTTTGCATATAATCCTTATGAATTGGTACCTAGAAACGAAGCTCTGCCACAACACTATGGAGTGGGACATCTTAAGGGAAGGGTTTTTGATGACCTTCAGCTTTGAATATGGGATCGACAACAATGATGAGGTGTTGCAAAAGGTTAAGGCTGCAATCTTCATAATCCCGTAGGATCCTTTGGAATTAGCTCAACCAGATTGGTGTACCCAGCTGCGCCATGATTTGAAATGATATAATGTGATTGCCGAGGGGGAGGATGAGGATCCGAGGAATATTAAAATCCCAGAAGCAGAAGGCCACTGCAAAGTTGAGGGATCAAAGATAGAGAATTTGGACATCACCGTACCTGTTAGCCTCCTGCTGTAGCAGGTTACTCATATTTCATGATTGACATTTTTACAGGCCAAATATATCATACTTTGCATGCTGCAATGCTCCATATTTGCTAACAGACACCAAAGAAAGAGGCCATGAAAGTGTGCTAGTCTAAGTTCAACTGCTACATTCCAATTTTGAAGAGTTATTCCATTTTTGTACAATTTTCGGCTAAAGGGAGGTCCAAACATCTTAATCTTGGTCTCCCTAGGTTTCAATTTCCTGTTTTAGAATATAGAGAGTGAATAATTTGTCCAAACAACTTAATCTTGGCAGATTCTTAGATAGGTAGAGAAGCAAGGGTGCTCAAAAGCCTAATCTGAGCCCCTGGAAGAAATAAGTGTAGATATAGATAGGAGGACAGTGCAAAAGAAAAAGTTGAAAAGCTGGGTCTGCAAGTCTAAATGCACCCAAACTAAAGAAGAAAAAATGCTAGGCAAAGTAGGTTGGGTAGGTAGTTTTGAGGTTGCAGAATGCTGATGTGTGACCAATTTCATATTTTCAAGTGTCACATCTGTTCAAGTCACGATCATCAGCCAGTTTTCATTTGAAGGATTTCAAGCGAGGCATGACTAATTTCCCCCTTCTTCCTTATTCCTTAAATCATTCACTAACCTCCCAAAGAGGTCAAGATCTGCTTGATTTCTCTTATTTTCATCATTTTCATATCAATTTGCCTTGGTAAAGACCTCCTTTACTCAAGGTATGTTCATACTTCCTTTCATGAATCAGTTGTCCCCTAAAAGCCTAAGATTCACCCACTTCGCGTTTTCTCATCATGGTCATATTAACTACTAACTTACTTTATAGCTCCCTATTTACTTCCCCTTCCCCTATTTAAACTATGTTAATAACTCCCTTACATACTTATCCCCTCCCCTTGGTTGAAAAATAACCATAAATACACTTGGGAATTGCTAAGTTTGTCTGAAACAAAGCAAGAACCCTCATCTTGTCCCTTTAAAACCATCTTCAATGCAATGGACTCCTTCCGAAGCATGGTATTCTTCATTTCTAGGTTATCGGACCCTCTCGAGGCCTCAAAAACTCTTCAAAAGCATATATACCTTTTCTCCGATCGCAATAACCCTGGCTGACTACTGTAACATTCCTCTGATCCCTTTGGATTCCCCTCCGACACGATTATCGCAATCAGAGGTCGCAAAGGTAACATGGCTCATTGTTGTTTCTCCCAGATGGAGCTCCCGCTGATGCCATTTCGCAATCGGCGTATCGCAAAACTATATGCCACATATATATGCCCCTTCCCCTTTTTAGCCGATGCGATATCGCTAGTCAGCGATCGGCGGTCGCAAGAGTCATGTGCCCGAAATGCATGCCATTTCCTTTTGCTCCGATGCGACATTGCCATTGCATCAAGAGAGCATATCGATTCACAAACACTTCCTCACTGCATGCCTCCATTTATTCACATATTTGGTTTGAAATATGATTTATCATTAAAAACTCACTTCACTGCAAATTCATCTCAAACTGCAGCATTTCAGTTATCGCTATCGCATTGCAGAAACATATAAGGCACCGCACCATCCAATGCCCTGCCACGTCACCCGTTGACGTCATCCGCTGTACTAGGACCCACTGCTGAATTCATGCCGACGTCACCCGCCAAAGAAGGGAGTGCAAGCGCGAAAAAGCATCTTAGGAAGCCCAGATTCAAGTTCTGAGGCAGTTTTCGATGCGCGATTAGCGCCTAGGTGCTAATTGCGCATCGCTACGGGAAATAGGCCATATTGGAGAATCTTTAGGGAATATTTTGATTCCTCAGTCAGTTTTGCGCCGAAAAGAGCAGAAAAGGCCCGATTTTGAAGTTTTTAACGTATCCGAAGAAAGAGAGAGACCCGGTTGGGTCATTAAAGAGTATCAGGGCAAATGTGAAGCCAAAATCCATGTCAAAGAGTATTAGTGTTGCGGCGAAGTGTATCAGTAAAGATCTTATCAGGGCTCGAGGCGAATAAAATAGTAAAAGAAATCCTTAAAAGTCAAGAAGTAGTTAAAGAACCACTCAGCGCTCATCATCACAATGACTGCACATTAAAACTCACATCAGATCAATGGACCAGAACTCAAAACACAGTTATGAAAGAACCACTGCACCAGGTTGCCAAAGACACCATATTAACTCATTTTGATCCAGCTGCCTCTGGCACAGCCCAAAGGATATTTACTTGCATTTAATTCCAGCACAGGTTTAGGTTTAAAACACTTTTTCCCGCAGACCTGTTAAGGTCGGTTGTAATAAATACTTCAGGATATTTTACCTATAAAGAGGGCCCAAAACAATGTAACAAGGGTTGGTTTTCTTGGCTAGATGTTTGCTTGAGCAGAGACTCGCACTGTATATTTGATTTTTTCTATAATCGAAGACTGCTTACGAGCCTGGAGAATGAATTGTGTACTGTGTTTAATGGTTGAAGAGTGACTATGGAATTCTTGTGCTGATACATGACTGAATAAGTGCTTCTTACCTCTGTTTTTTTCCGTTCATATATCATTATCTAAGCGTCAGAAAGAAAGAATAGCTTAGAATTTGTTTAAGTACACTCTATGCTCAATTTCTGCTGTTTCTTTATGTTTTCGTCTGTTTTAGGCATAAATATGAATTCCATCTGGCTCATATTTTCCCTAATTCACCATGTGTGATAGTTATCCAGGGATTCTTAACTGCCCCTAGATAGAGCTCATTTTCCTTCCCTTGGTTAAGCTGATTGAGAGATTCTTAATTGCCTCTCATTCCTTACATTTCATTCCATCGCTTTAGCTCAAAGGTTGTTTTATGTGCAGCTACCCTGCTCCATTTCCTCTTGTGGCCAAGAAAATGCACCATCAATCTTATTCCCCGACTCCATGCCCAATCGTTTGAAACTTATCACTCTATGCCTGCCTCTCCGCTTGAATGCATCTTCCTTCCATTCAAACACCATCCAAATCAAAACGAAACCCACTGAACCCAATAGCTAGCCTAAAATCATCATCAACAAAGCTAAATCATTAAGAGAGAGCCCTCTCTGATTATAGGTGGGCTAGAACCTGTAATAAAAAGATTGGTTTATGGTTACCTCGGCCGTATCCCTTCAGGAGCTTAGGGACAACCTGAGTGATAACAGTACCATTGAAAACTATAAAAGTAAACATTGGTACTGAAGTAGAGCCAAAGTTTGTGAAGATTGGGAATTACTGTGATGATGCCATAGTAGACTTGGGCATGATGAAAATTACCTTGAAGCCGCACACAAAGCTGATTAAGAGGAGGCCATATCACCTTAATCATAAATATAAAGAAAAGGTCTGCTTGAAGTAGGATAATATGCTTGAGCCACACATTATCCTACCAGTCGAGGAATTTGATGGGGTGAGCTCAATGGTAGTCCAAGAAAAGAAGTAGAAGGGATAGATACAGATTTGCGTAGATCTTAGGTAGCTTAATGACGCATGTGTCCATGATCCCTTTCCAACACAATTCATAGATGAGGTATAGTATAATGTTGGAGGGCAGGAGGCCTACTCATTCACTGACGGGTTCTCTAGGTACCATCAAATTAAGATCATGATGAAGGACTGGAGAAAGACAACCTTCATGACTAAATGGGTTTGTTTTCAGTGTACAGTAATGTCATTTGGACTTAACAATGCACCAATGGTATTGCACACGTAGTCATCGCAACATTTAAGAAGTTTATCCACAAATTCTTGGAGGTATATTTTGACGAGTAGATAGTGTTTGGGTTAGTAAAGTGCCATGTAGCTAGTCCACACTTGATATTGGATACATGTTGAAAATATCAGATTGTGCTAAACCTGAAGAAGTGATTCTTCTATTTCCTTTTTGGGATTTTGTTGGGTCATGTGGTGTGAAAAAAAGGACTAATGGTGGACCCTTCCAAGATTGTGGTCATAGTCAATTTGGAGGCTCTAAGAAGTGTTAAACAATTGTGTTTAACGCTGGGCCATACATGATATCACCGAAAGTTCATTAAGGTGTATGCTCAGATTACCGCACCTATGGAGAAGCTACTAAAGAAGGATTCTACATTCTATTGGGATGAAGAATGTTAGCACAGTCTAGATGTATTGAAAGAAAAGATGGTTACCGCGCTGATCTAGGTCTTCCTGGATTGGAAGAAGGAATTCCATGTGCATTTTGATGGCTTGGGTATTACATTAGGGGCAGTGTTGACAGAGGCTTGTGAAGGAGAGATGGATCATCCTATAGCATTTGTGAGCAGAAAGTTGTCAAAGGCTAAAAAGAATTATTCAAAGACATAGTGCGAAGGATTGGCTATGGTGTATGCACTCCAAAAATCCAGACACTATCTGTTAGGTGGACATTTCAAGATGTACACAAACAACTATGCATTGAAGTATTGAGTCAATAAGCCTGTGTTGTGGGGGGTGGGGATATGTATATGGCTACTGTTATTTCAAGAATACGATTTTCAGGTAATTGTGAAGTCAAGACGGTTGAATGAAGGACCTCGCCACCTGTCGCGCATTGAGACATGAGAGGAGCCTACTAATTTGGAGGAAGGGTTGCCGGACACGCAACTCCTCACGATGTGCGTAGTGGACAACCATTTTGTGGATATTGTCCCCTTCTTGACTATGGGACATCTCCAGAAGGATACACCAGTTAGCAGAAAAAAGTGTTGGTAGTTCACGGAGAAGACTTCTCTCTAATTGCCAGACATTTATATAAGATGAGATTGGAAGAGATAGTTTGATGATATGTGCCTAATTTTCAATGAAATAAAATCATCATTGAAGCTCATGGAGGAGCTACGGGAGGACATTATGCAGGAAAGACAACATGGCAAAAGGTTTTGGGCACTGGGTTGTGGTGGCCAATGTTGCATAAAAATTCTAAACCATATTGTAAGGCATGTGATGCATGTTAGAGAATGGGTAGGCCATTATGAAGGGATGAGCTTCCTTCCAATCCGCAAGTGTCATTAAAGCCATTTTAGAAATGGGAAATTGATTTTGTAGGACCAATTTCACCCCCAGGAAAGAAAACAGGTGCACACTATCTCATCACCATGATCGAATATTTGATGAGATGGGTGGAGGCACAACCTGCAGAGGACTGTACAGGGGCAACAATAACAAAGTTTTTGTTTGAATATGTGTTGACCATGTTCGGTTGCTTGAAGGTATTGATGAGTGATCGCGGAACATACCTGAGGAGGCACCCGTTGAGCCCAAGATCAAGAAACTTGCTACGGGCATTTGTGATGGTAAGGTAGAGGTGGCCAAAATTTAGTTTGAACAAAACATTAAAATCATGGAGTTGGAACTCAAGTCATAGCCTTCCACTCTGCCAAAAGTTAGGGAACAACGTGAAGCTGCTGTTAAGAATGGAATAGCTACTGTGGATACCGCAGTTGTGGACTGCACAACATTGTTTGAGTAGACCATGGAAGTAGTGACAACCCTGCAGGAAGATCCCACCCTGTACATATTAAGTACAGAGATCTGCAAGCTGTAGCAATAGTATGATGAAGCAATAGTGACAACGCACTCCATTTCTACAATGCAGTGCCTTCCCAAGCTACAGGAGGCTAAGAATCTCCTTACACAGGTGGAAACTGCATGGAAGAAAGAGGTAGTCGTTAAGGCTAGGTTGGGGCTTTGGTTGCATGAGGCCTACCTAGTCTTAGCCAACATACAAGAAATTTTGGCAAGCTTAGAGATTGCACATTAGAATATCAAGCAAGTCAGTGAATGACGAGCCACGAAGAAGATGATAGAGCAAGTAAAGCAGGCAACCATCCAGAGCACGACTGAAGTTGCAGTTGTGTAGGTAGAGCTGGGGGATCTTCATAGCAAGTTCATTGTGCCAGCTGAGTGACTCGAGTGTGAGTCACGACCTTTGTGTTGGGGGGCTGTCGGGATGGGGTCCCCTAGGTCAGTTTTGGGGAAAAAGCCCAAGTTTTGGTGTAAAATGATGTAAAGTCTCTGCAAATTGTGGTCACATAGCTAGTTAAGACTCAAAAAGGCTTTTTACTCTCCTTAATGCAAACTTGAGTCGAATTTTGAAGATCCACCCATGGTCTGTGGACCATGGGATTGTATAAATAGGTGTGTCTTAGAGATTCTAAGGATAATAATTCAAGTTTGTTTATGGGTACAATAAAAGGAATCTAGAGAGTTAGCACAGGAGAGTAAGAGGAGAGGCTTTGCAACTGATTGTGCAGAGGCCTAGAGTAGTGTCTGTAGCTGAGTGTGCGGACCCTTGTAGCTGAGTGTGTAGGGAAGTTTTGAGTCTATAAACCTTTGATGAATATCAATAAAGAAGATTGTTACAGAAATTCCTGTATTTAGCCTCTTTACTTATGTTATGTATGAATGTGCTATATGTTGTGATTAATGATTGTTTTTTCAAATAATGATGTATTGACGCACAACTTTACCTGATCTGTATTTTTACCTAAATGCAATTAATGTTAAGTAGTTACGTGAAGATCATAACACTTTCTATTAAAGTTATTGAACACTTAGGTAATTCTGAGTAATTACTAATCTAAGGGTAATCTAAGGCACGTGTAAGTAGTTAACTGACCTCTTTAGAGTCCACAAAATTCCATCATAGACCTTCACTTAGGTCTAACAGTTGACCATGGGAAGTTACAACAATAGGCCGTAAGGGCCTAGAAATCTGCGGGAAGGCAGATGTAGGTCGCAAAAGGGCATCACATTGATCTCTCGGTGTAGAAACTTGGTTCCAACATCCCCCCAAACTTCTTCGTGTGAGACTTTGGTCTGTGCACTGGAGATCAATGCCAAAATGGCCAGTAGTGTAGGTATTTGTTTGGCACAACTAAATTTGAACCTGGGTCAGGACCCCCTAAGCCAACACGGTTATTAGATCGCTACCAATAGATAATTTTTTTTGTCCAAATATTGATTTGTTGTATATTACCAAGATACCTTGATTGGTGTTCTTTGATCAAATCAATGGATGGAGAAAAGAGTTCCTAGATGCAACAACAACCCTTTGGAGTGGAATGAGCTAAAATATTATAGTATTATCCCTTAGAGAAATACCTTTTTCCAAGATGCATTGTTTCTTGAAATATATCGTGAGACAAGATTTTCCCCAAGGCCACCTTCATCATGGTTGGGTCATGAATCCCCTACCCCCAATGAGTGTTTGGAGATTTAAACACTATGCATTTGACCAAGTGGTACTTTTTGTTACTCTGTTTTCCACATTTACATAAGAAATTCCTAACAATTTTGGCTATTTCACATAAGATTCCTAAAGGAGAAGGAAGGTCCATACAATTATAGTGTAAGAGAATATGATATCGTCTTGATGAGAATGTTCTCCCTCACCATGACCAAGAAAATCACTCCCCATTTTTGTAACTCAGCTCTAAATTTTGTTATAACTCCAAACCATGCAAGGGATGTGTGGGAGTTTAGAGACATTAGGAACCACAGATACCAAAACTCTTTCAGGAATATATGGGATGGAGTTTAAGAATGGCACCCAACTATATTTTTAGATGGGGAGTAATATTCCAATAATTATATATTTGCATTTTTTTAATGATTAATAAGGCCACTAGAGGCCAAAATAAACTAAACTAGTCGAAGATAGACTTAAAATGTGCAGAAATAATTTTAAAGCCCCCTGCCTCCCCCGGCCCCCCGAAAAAAAAGACAGCATGTCATCTACAAATTTGGATTTATATATGCTCTTTTTTCTTGAGATGTACCTTACCCCTTGTAAGCTTCCATCTCTTCTGTCATGTTCAAGGACCCAACTGAACGAGTCAACCATCAAAATATAGAGGAAAGGTGAAAAGAAAACCCTTGGAACATGCTTCTAGTGGCTTTGGAAAATCCAAAGGAGCGACCATTCACCAGGGAGATATAAAAGTAGAATAGATGCAAACCTCCACCCATTTTATGAATTTTCTCATGTCAAGTTTTACGAGCATTCCTTTATCGTTTGATTCGAATGGAAAATGGCATGAACCCATGGTACTCATCCACCCATAGTATTCATTGACCCATGGAATTTACCCATGGTATTGTAAATGGCATCTGCCCGTGGTATTGTAAAATCCACCCATGGTATTCATTCACCCATGGAATTGACCCGTGGTATTGTAATGGAAAAATACTATAACTAACAAGTCACATTTTGTAAAAGGACAGATTGTCTGCCACAATGTAGCCTTTACAGTTCAGAGGCATGTAGTGACCACATCTCTTCTCAGAGATAAGACACCATCACCCTAGCTGGTTTATTTCCATTTCTAGTTGTAAGCATATTTCAGTATTTTCCATTAATGAAATGAAGTATTATTTCCGCTGCATAACTATCTTTACGGTTATCTCTGCATTTTGCTACGTTCCACTTTAAATTCGGATCAGTGAGTTTAATAAAACGTTTCTTTGTGGTTTTGTTTATTGGGCATTCTCCTATTTTTCTCCTAACAATTCAATTATTCAGATCTTCGGGGTCTCTCCTCCCAAGATCCATTTCAATCTTCTAGATCTTGGGGGCCTCTTCCCAAAATCTGGATGAGTGGGTTTTAATAAAAAATCTCTTTGTGGTTTTGTTTATTGGGCATTCTCCTCTTTTCCTTTTGGCAATTCAAGTTTTCAGATCTTGGGGGCCTTTCCCCCAAGATCCACTGCAATCTTACAGATCTTGGGGGTCTCTCCCCCCAAGATCCATTTCAATTTTTCAGATCCCGTGGGCCTCCTCTAGAGATCCAGATCAGTGGTATCAGAGCAGGTTATGATTCCATGGGAATGAGGGTTTGATGCATATTTTAGTTTCAAATTTTGTAGCGATATTCAAAAAACTTCTGTAGGTTTTAACCCCGTACAAAAATTACCTGCATACGAATTCTAAATCACAAGAAAAATAAAAATGCGAGAGCATAACACATAAAACACATATACACAGAGATTTCCCACTGGATCCCAAAACCCGGACTACCAGTTTGATTTTTTTTATTATGTTCCTTTCAATGTTACAATACATATTTATACATGCCGAAGCATCCAATACCATGGACTAAAAACCATCGCGTCCAAAACCATGGACCGAAAACCATAGATAGGTTCGCCCAACCTAATATAGGGTCCAATTTTTTATTTTTTATTTTTTTTTTCCCCGCGCGCTGCCCCGAACCCCGTCGAGAGGGGCTACCTGCCCCCCCTTAAACCCCCCGGACAGTTCACTACGTAGGTTACTTGTGGAAAGAATATAACACAACCCAACAATCTCCCACTTGTTGTTTTCTTTCCACAGGGGGCCACAGGAGAGCTTAGTCATTTTTCCAGCCCTGAAACGCCCATTGTTTCTCTACACTAAGAAAACTTCTCAGAGCTCATAGATTTTGTCAATGCATCTACAGTATTCTTCAAAGTGCCCACCTTTACCAGCAACACCTTTTTGTCTTCTATCATATCCCTCACAAATTGATATTGAACATCAATGTGCTTTGTCTTTGAATGATAAGTAGGGTTCTTTGCCAAGAAAATTGCACTTTGGCTGTCACAGTCTATAGTTATAGCTCCCTGTACTAACCCCATGCTTGAACACATCTCTACAACTAAACTACTTCCTTGCTTGCATGAGTGGTTGCCATGTATTCTGCCTCTGTAGTTGATAGTGCCACTACAGATTGTTTCTTACTCATCCAACTGACTGCACCTCCAAATAGGTTAAACACATAGCCACTTGTAGATCTTTTATGATCTAGATCTCCAGCCCAGTCTGCATCAACAAAGCCATGAATATCCAACACTTTGTCCAATCTTGGTCTTCCTTGGTAGCACAAACCATAATCACTAGTGCCACACAAATACCTGAAAACCCGCTTCACTGCTGTCCAGTGCTCCTTCCCTGGTTTTGACATAAACCTGCTCAATACTCCCACTGCATGTGCAATGTCTAGTCTAGTACAAACCATTGCATACATCAAGCTACCAAATGCACTTGCATATGGAACACGAGACATGTCCTCTTCCTCTTGTTGTGTCTTGGGACACTGTTCAACAGATAACCTCACAACTACAGGAATAGGAACCTTCACTAGTTTACTCTCCTGCATATTAAACCTCTGCAGTATTGTCTCGACATACTTCCTCTGGTTTAACCAGAACTTCCTCTTTGCCCAATCTCTTTTAATTTCCATGCCCAAAATATAGTTTGCAGCACCAAGATCTTTCATGTCGAATTTGGAGGACAATTGGGTCTTCAAATCCTGGATAATTTCTTTGTCATTTCCAACCAGAAACATATCATCTACATACAAGACCAGACAAATAACACGGTCACCAATTAATTTAAAATACACACAATGATCTGCTTTGCTTCTGGTGAAGCCAAGTCCCCGTATAAATGTATCAAATTTCTGATACCACATCCTTGGTTACTGTTTTAACCCATACAGAGACTTCTTTAACTTGCATACCAGTTCTTTCTTACCCTTCACCGCAAAGCCTTCATGTAGATTTCCTCTTCCAAATCCCCGTGAAGAAATGTTGTCTTCACATCCATCTGTTCTACCTCAAAATCAAAAGCAGCAGCAACAGATAAAAGTAATCTAATAGAAGTTATCTTGGCAACAGGAGAAAAAATATCACCAAAATC
>APFE031009197.1:180849-200748 GCA_000404065.3 Pinus taeda
TTTCGCCTCTGCAGAAGGAGCATCATCATATCCCTTTCCTTTATCAGGAGCTTTAGATTTACAATCCCTTCTGAAGTGCCCTTCCTTTCCGCATTTCCAGCACACCATCTTTATAGGTTTTCCTAGAGATTTAGATCTCCCTCTAGATTTATATCTCCCACTCGATGACTTATTTTTGTTTCTGTTCTGGGACTCTCCTCGTACAGACAAGGCATCACCATTCTGGTTGTCCATATTTTTCCATATCATCTCCTCCGTCAGCAAGGCTGAGACTATTTCATCAAACTGTAAAGTAGTTGCATTGCTACCTATTGCAATAACCAGACTATCCCACGAATCTGGTAGAGAACAAAACAAACTAATGCACTTATCTTCATCTGAAATTTTAATATCAACAGATGATAACTGACTTACCACAGTATTAAACGCATTCAAATGCTCTATCACTGAGTCTCCGTCTTTCATCCTTAGGTTATACAGCTTTTTTCGCAGGAATAGTTTATTCACCAGAGACTTATATTGGTACAAAGTCCCTAACTTGTCCCACAGAGCCTTCGCTGTAGCTTCCCCTGATCCATTCAACAACACTGAATCTGAGACACACAATCATATTGTGCTCTTTGCCTTCCGATCCAACTTCTTCCATTCTTCATCGATCACTCCCGTTGGTTTAGTACCCATATCTACCGCGATCCACTGATCTTTATCCACCAACAAATCCTCCATCTTGAGTTTTTACAACTCAAAACTCTGACCATTGAACTTCTCAATCTCTATCATTCCACTGCTTGCCATCTTCTTTCACCACCAGATTCAATCTCGCAGATCTCTCACTGAACAAGGTATACCATAGGCATGAGCGAAACCCCTTAGCAACAAAGGTGTCCCCTTCAAGCCAAAACAGCTCCGATACCAAATGTAGGTTTTAACCCCGTATAGAAATTACCTGCATACAAATTCTAAATCATAGGAAAAATAAAAATGCGAGAGCATAACACATAAAACACATATACACAGAGATTTCCCACTGGATCCCAAAACCAGGACTACAGCTTGTTTTTTTTATTATTATGTTCCTTTCAATGTTACAATACATATTTATACATGTCGAAGCATCCAATACCATGGACTGAAAACCATCACGTCCAAAACCATGGACCGAAAACCATAGGTAGGTTCGCCACCTGCTGTGCAATCAGCTCAACAAATGGGGGGCTCCGCCCCCCCTCTAACCCCCCGGTTCACTATGTAGGTTAGTCGTGAAAAGAATATAACACAACCCAACAACTTTAGGCATGTGCTAAAACCTCCACAGAGCACTTTTCTTAGGTCAAGCAAGAAGAATTTTTATTTTTATTTTTTATTTTTTTGCAAGAATTTTTTTGGGCAGCGAGTTTGCAGATCAGATTTGAAACATTTGGTACAAAACTTACCAAAACAAATACTAGATCTGGATTCCTCTCGAAAAATCACCCAATTTCAAAAAACAAATGGGTCGAATCAGAGTTCGGATGTGGGAGATATCGCTGATTTAAAATCAACTACTTTTTCAGAATTTTTGTGATGGCGGAACTGTTGCAGCACGAATCTGAGATCTTAGAGTGTCATCCCACCCCAGGCTATGTAGGCACATGCTACTTCATCAACAACCAACATCACGGTTATGGGTCATCCACAAACCCACACTTCATCGAAGTCCATTTGCTAGGCTGCACACTGTCAATATCATAGTTGGTCACAAGCATTACAGGGTATCTCTATCTCAGATCTTCGTTCGTCGTGGTTATGGGTCATCCACAAACCCACACTTTATTGAAGTCCATTTGCTAGGCCTCACACTGTTAGAATCACAGTTGGTCACAAGCATTATAGGGTATCTCTATCCTCGGATCTTCGTTTATTAGGGTTTTGGGTTAACCACATAAAACCCTTATCTTCAATGGCTCTTCATATTCAACAAAGGCTTTGGAGAAGGGAACTTTATGCAATGGGGACCATTGCTTCTTAAGGAGGGAGGAATGATCTGAATGGAAAATGGCATCAACCCATGGTACTCATCCATCCATAGTATTCATCGACCCATGGAATTTACCCATGGTATTGTAAATGGCATCCACCCGTGGTATTGTAAAATCCACCCATGGTATCCATTCACCCATGGAATTGACCGGTGGTATTGTAATGGAAAAATACTATAAGTAACAAGTCACATTTTGTAAAAGGATAGATTGTCTCCCACAATGTAGCCTTTACAGTTCAGAGGCATGTAACGACCACATCTCTTCTCAGAGATAAGCTACCATCGCCCTAGCTAGTTTATTTCCATTTCTGGTTGTAAGCATATTTCAATATTTTCCATTAATGAAATGAAGTATTATTTCCGCTGCATAACTATCTTTATGATTATCTCTGTATTTTGCTGCGTTCCTGTTTAAATTTGGATCACTGGGTTTAATAAAAAGTTTCTTTGTGGTTTTGTTTATTGGGCATTCTCCTCTTTTTCTCATGGCAATTCAAGTTTTCAGATCTTGGGGGTCTCTCCTCCCAAGATCCATTTCAATCTTTTAGATCTTGGGGGACTCCTCCCAAGATTTGGATTAGTGGGTTTCAATAAAAAGTCTCTTTGTGGTTTTTCTTATTGGGAATTCTCCTCTTTTCCTTCTGGCAATTCAAGTTTTCAGATCTTATGGGCCTTTTCCCCAAGATCCATTGCAATCTTTCAGATCTTGGGGGTCTCTCCCGCCAAGATCCATTTCAATTTTTCAGATCTTGGGGGCCTCCTCCCAAGATCTGGATCATCGTTTCTTTGATTTTTTGAATGGAAAAATTATTGACCCAAGAGTATATTATCAATTATATATCTCTAGCCCATAAAGCCCCGTGATTTTTAGATATGAGCTTGGGAAGGTGTAAATTTAAGTGTTGAGCTAAAAATTTTGAAATGATTTACTGAGAAGACAAAAGTAGAAAAAGTCTAAATGGACAGTTAATTATGGATATATAAATTGCTAGATATGGACTTAGGAAGTGAAGAAATTACATAAGTCTTACTACCTAGTCATAATAGAGGTAGTCTAGAAAGATGAACAAAGAGAAAAGCTTTCAACTAATGATTCCAAAAAGATATGTTCTCTCCACACTTTAACGGTGGGAGGACAATCATAACTCTCCTACACCTTTAAGGGGGGAGTATATTGATGAATTGAAGATGGTTTGTGGTAACCCATAAACCACCACATTATCCAAATCAATGTAATCTAGTTAGTGGTCGCAAAAAAAAAACACCATATTATTCAAAGAAGATTGTTTAGTGGTCATCAAGAAACCACTGCATTATTCAAAGAAGATATATTATTGGTAAACAATAAGCCACCACTTTCCATTGAATATTATTAGTGGTTAAATATAAATACCACCGTTTAAAGAATCCATTACCCCAGTTTGGATCCTGTTATCACTCCAAAATTTCTTTTGAGTTGTTAGAGAAAGAAATGATAAAGGTAACCACAAACCTACTTTGGAGATTAGGATCTAGCCTTCCTAATGCTTAGAGAGGGTTCTCTCTTTATGATTTAGCTTTGTTTAGTTAATTGGTTTTAGGTTAGTTATGGTTGTACTTGGGTTTTGATTTGGATTTGGTTGTGGGATCACTTACATAGATGGACAAAGGGGTGTGTTTTACCATTGGGCTATGAGGTAAAAACTCAAGCAAATAGGACTGGATCAAGTTCTAAAAATAGTGTCTACAGGGCAAGGTAGTTGAGTTACTTCAGATCTCAAGGCTCGATGGTGAAGTGTTTTTCAATCGGATCCAAGGAGAAATTAAGGGTTCCTTAGACCGGATTTTGAATGAAGTGAAAGAGGTCAACTAGGATGGGAGAGAAATTAAGGATTCTCAGATCCAGATATCAGAAGAAAACATAGAAATGATTAACTGTTCAAGACAAAGTGTCTTTAAACAAATTTTGAAATAAATTTCCAGTTAATTAATTCACTTTAGATATCATTTAAGTTTGTGAGATAAATAAGAAAATAACAAATTTTACAAAGAAAATACTTCACTATAATAGCTCAACACATGAATCCTGTAATGCAATCTCTTTATTACACAGTCCAATTTGTTGACTTGAAAAATTGGTACAATAACCCAGAGGTTTAAGATTGATACAACTCTACAAATGTATATAAATCCACCCTCAATACTTCAAATTACGAAGTATTTATACAACTCTAGTTTACAAAATATCCCAAACTGTCTTGGGAATTAATTTACGAGAAACAAATATCTTCATGCAAGAAGATAGAGACAAATGTTAAATTGTTGTATGATGTCCCTGTTTATTGGGTTGTGTTGTCTTCATGCTCTGCCATTTTTCCTTTTATTCTCTACCTTGTTGTCGGTCTTCACACTAGTTGTTCTTTGTACTTTGACCTTTCAACTAATACACTTTCAACTGATACTCTTTTACCTGGCTCGTCTATCATTTTCCTTTTACTGTGTTTTTTTCACCCTTACTGTACATTTTTAAATTTTGACTGTGTATTTTTACAGTAAGCCATTCAATTTCTCCCATATGTCCGCATTTGGTAATTAGATTTTTACCATCTTCTTGTAGATTTCACCTGCCTCTGTGTACTTGGTAAAACTGGGTTTATTTACAAAAAAACATTTTACATCATGTTGGAAGTAAAACATGTTTTCAAATCTCTGATACAATACCTTTCTAGTAGGCATCCCCTTCATAGAGGAAGTATTTACCTGATCTATTGTAGTCTTCTTGTGGCATCAATTTATCATTTATCACCAAGGGATTGGGCAGACCATTTTGCCTCAAAACATCAAAGTCCACCATGAACCTGTCTATAGCTAGTTGCATGGTTTGGAATTTGTCCTCAAGGTTTAGCATCAATTTTCTCTTGGTGAGCACCTTCTTAACCTCAAATATTGTACATGTCTTGTCAGTTAAGTCAATTCTTGCAATTCATATTTATTTTTGTAGTTTAGGAAATGGATGGTTCTAGTGGCTTCTTCTGGGATGTCTCCTAGTTCATCCTTAACCCTCTAAATGGCTTTTGTAGCCTCTTTCACTAAGTCACTTTGTTCAAAAAATATTTGAATGGATGGCACAACATCATTGATAGAGTCAATGATATTGGCCCATAATTGTTCCTTAGCCTGGCCAACTGGCCCCGTTAATGTCAGATATTTCTCTAAGCTTTTTATCCTCTCATTCATCATGGTTGATCTCTATACTTCCTCTTTGTGCATAATATGTGCAAGCTTGTTATCATTATCTAGATTCGTTATCTTCTCCGTAAGCTTGTTTATTTGCGTGGTCTGAATAGACATGTCTTCCTTTGTCTTGACCAACTTACATGCCCCATCACCTAGTTGAGCTGTTGCTATTGTCAAATCTGTTGCTGATGTAGATGTTATGGCAGCTGGTAGTGCTATGTCCAGTGGAGCTATAGGAGCCAATGAAGCTGCCAAGGTGGATGGTACTATAGTAGTGACTGTTGGGATAATGGTGGCAGTGGCCATATCAAGACTAGCTTTTTTTAACTGTATCAAGTTGTCTAACTCCTTCTCCATTTCCTTCAATTGATTATTAAGTTGTAAAAAAAGGTCCATCATTTCCTCTTGATGTGTTTGGATATCAAGGAATTCTTTTGTCTATGGGTGCTCTGAATGAGGCAATTTGTGTTGTTTTTTAAGAGTCGTAATGTCCTCATTATTTTTCGTTATTAAATTCTTAGCAGCCTTTATATCATTGGGATCATGTCCCAACTCAATTACCAATTCCTCTAGTGACTTGATCCTGTTGTCCTTGGCTTGTGAGGAGTCCTTTTCCAACTTGTACTGTGTTGTAATGCTGTCCAATGAACTTTAAAGCTTGTGTGCAGCCATAGTTTTACCTGTCAAGGTGGAATAAATAATCTCACCTGCTTGCTTGTGGAACTCAGTTTGGTAAATGGGATGAACATCCATGGCCAAAACCTCAAAATTTTCTTTTCTATAGTGTTCTCATGTTTTTGGCTACTGGATTTTAGGTTGCATGAATGACATCTACATTTTTCCTGTTTTGATGTCAACAACTAACATTAACCTGCTTTGATTTGCTGGTGTCTGTTTGAAGTATTGAGCATAAGTTTCAGCCTTCAATTTCTCATTCCTCAACTTGATTTCGTTGTACCTATCTTTGATATCCTTTTTTTATCCACAGGCTTGGTGAATGAAGAAACCTCAAGACTGAGTTGTCTCTCAATAAATTGAGTGTTTGATGTTGAGGGCTGATGTGTTTCTCCTGAAGTTGTTGTGCCTTTTCTTCTTTCCACCATTGTGTGAGTATCAGTAATTTCCACTGAGTCAATGGTGTCTTCCTGTTCAGTTACAGGATTAAGCTTGGGCCTCTTCTTGTAACTAATCTCAAATTGTTCATCTGTGGTTTCCATAGCTAAACTGGAACCTTGTTCAATGTTTCTCTTTGGATTGTTGTCTTCATTTATTGGAGTCTGTAAAATAGGAGGAATATTCATTGGTCCTCCTAGTTCTAGAACCTGCAGGAAGGGTCTTGTATCAATATGTTTTTCTACATCAATCAATGTATTCTCTACATCAACTACAATACTATCCATGTCTATTAGAGTGTTTTCCAACCATTCTAATTTGTTGGCAAACCTCTGAATGTCTGGTCTGGGATGATGGATGAAAGTTCGTAATTTGACCTTGAGCTTTAGCTTATTTATGACTCCATGAGGGTCATATGGCTACATAAAGTTGTTCTTGAATTTCATTTGTTGCAAAATCTTATCTACCTTAGGTCTAGCTTCTTTAATATTACAAATGAAGGGGCCCAATTGATTTTTCATTTTGCATTGGGTTTTCTTCCTAACTACTAGGAAATTTATTTCATTAGGATTTATAATGTTCCTAAATTATTCTATTGAAAATATCCTCATGGGGAGCTATTTGGTTAGTTTGTAAGGGGAAGTTGGCATCCACATATTCTTATTTTTGTGTGGTTCTAGTACATATAGCAGTCTCCCACTTTATTGTTCTTTGCCAAATATAACACCCTTTTAATATCTTGACTAATTCTAGGCTGGGGGCTACTGGTTAGCATATTCATAACTAGATGGACAAATGAATCAATGAAGTCCTTGTAATAAATACAGTGGGGTACTTTTGGATCAAGGGTGTCCAATAGATAAGTCACCTTGGATTTCCTTTGGTATTCAACTTCTGGGTGCTGACAAGGAATTTATGTGACTGGTAGTACAAGAACATACGAAATAAAAATGAAGAATACTTGAAAACTCTCTCAGTTGGTAGTCTTATGAATTGCTCATGCATTATGTCTGCTATAAACTGAGAATAGTTGTAAATTACAGCAGGAGGCTTGCTTGGGCTAAATATGGAAAGGAAATCAAGGACAACCTCATCCACATGTTCATCTATAGTGTATCCTAGAATGTAGGCTAGCACTTTTATGATTTGTCTGCCTCTCTCAGAAAAAATGGTGGCAGCATATGGAGGAAATTCAATAGGAGTATGACACTCCTCTATGATGAAAGTTTAAGCTCTAACTTTGTATAGAGGTCCAACAAGTCTCCAATAGAAAGTGGGGTCTCATTTGGGCTTTGTTGGACCTGCAACATTTGGTTAATGGATTCTACAGTGATGGTAAATAACACTTGGTGGTGAGGTGTGACAATAGCACTTTGGCTGGGAATGTAGAAAGCATGACAGAAGTGGATGATTTTTTGGAATGGGTGTACTTTTGGAAACAAATACTTGGGAAAAATAGACTCCCAAACGTTAATGTCATCCTTTTGATTTAAAAATTTGTCCTTAATCCAGTAGTGGAGCTTCTGAAGGTAGGTAGGGGAAGCAATATCCTTTATTTGGAAGTCTATATCTTCTAATGCAAGGTGGTCGATGTGTAGGTGAGGTGTTTGCAAAGATCCCACATCTAGAGAGGTTTAGGAAGCCATACTTGGGTTTATAGATATGAATTAAGATTGTAGTTATTTCAGGAGTGAGGTTTAGAAGTTCTGGTAGAGTGGGAGGGTAGTTATAGTCTCCAAAAGAAGGGTTTGAGGTATAAAAATAAATTTCTCCTCAATTCAGGCAAGTTTCTTAATTAATTTCAATTAATTAACTATTCAATTTTCACTATATGTTTTCAAATTCACAGGGCTATTTTATTTTTTCCAAGAATACCTGGAAATTGATGGGTTGACGTGTAGACTGGGTTCAGTGGTGAATGCAAAAGGTACTATGGCTTCAATTGTCAACTTGTTGCTTCAATTGGGTATCCAGAGCTTCTTTAAGCAATAGAAGGTGGTCAAATTGGTGGCATAGGTTTCACGGTGTCACATATGGCTAAGCAGCAGTTTACAGTGAAAATGCAAGAAAAGGGCGAATTGGGGCTTTTTCGGCCTTTTAACAGGTAACGGTCACATTTTGGCACAAAAATTATAAATGAATAATGGGCAGGTTTTGGTTTTGGTCGAGAGATGGTTTTCTGGGCCATCACACTGCTTTTGGAGGGCGGGCATTATTTTTCGTGAGCACGCGATCTAACTTAGTGATGCCACGTAGCAAAATAGTTCCCAGGAAAAACTGCGAATCTTGTGTGTTGTCAGGATGTTCTCGATCAAACAATGAATCCACGCGATATGGTTGTACATTGTTAGATCTGGGGGTAGAGATCATAGGGATATCATGCAAGGGAAATTAATAAGGGGAGAAAGTGATATTTGTAATGGGGAATGGGTTCTGCACTAGGGAAAATGGTTTTTGGAAGGGGGGGGGGTGATTTTTGAAGGGTAATTTCTAGGGGAATGTGTGAAACCAAGGGGTAAAGGTCAAAATGAGGGGAAAAGGGAATTTAATAAGTAATGAAGGGAGAATGGGGAAATTAGTTAAACAAACTTGGTGGATATCCTTTCTTTCTTGTAAATACTCCTGCACATGAAACATAGGATTAAGCATGATAAATGTGCTTTTGACTTAGCAACCTTGTGCATTTTCAACCTTTCTTCTACCTACCCCTTATTTATCCTAACATTTTCTCTTCATTTACTGGGTGCATTTGAGCTTGATGACACTTTATTTCCTTTTTTTTTGACAAGAAAATTATCTAATTATAACCTTATAACTTCCAATGGCTCAGATTAAACTGATGAACTCATTTTTATTCTCTACCTAAATACTAATCTTCCAAGGTTAAACAATTTGGCTAGATATTCATTCTCTATCTATTAAAATGAAATTTAAAACATGAATGAGTCAAGATTAAGCTATTTAACAAAAATGGATTTTGGCATTTATTACAAGTTTCACACAACCTTCTTTTACATAGTGAAGTAAAAAGTAGTGGCATTTGAATTTGCACACTTTCATGATCTGTTTTATTTCTTTTTGGGGTTCATATTTTCGCTTTATTGATATTTTTCTTTCTTTTTTCCCTTTGATTATTCTTTTAGGACATACTCTCTTTATATTTTTTATTTTTAATATGGAAAAAAATTTGCAGAAAGAAAAAGTATGTACAATATTACAAGACCAAACATAGCCAATTCAAAATTATGAATCCTATTATTATAGGACCCTAATGGTGGCTCCACATGTGGATGGAATTTCATGGTAAAATTTCAATAACTTAAAGATTAGTAGCCTTTGAAAATGTGACTATAGTTAGCTTGTAAACTGCTCTTCTGTGATTCTTCTTTATTCATACATATGATGGTGAGCCCTTCAAAGCTTTGGGCCTTCTCTCTGGGATTCAACTTTTAAAAAGGTTACTAATCCAATCTAAACTCGGTAATGTTATATACAATGAGTAAAGTAAAGTGAACTATTGCTAATCTATGGATAAGTAATGCTTTAACATTCTACCATCGACAGGTCCTCCTAGTAGATCTATTCCATCTAACTCTCTAAAGAGAAATGCATTGTTACCTATGTAACCATAAATGATATAACGGTCTTGCCATAGGAAATTAAATTTTCCATGTTTTCCCTTATCTTCTCTTCTAGAATCCCATTTAATTACTTTGTAACATATGTAAAAATCATCAGCATTAGTTTTCTTGTCAAAATCCTTTTGATTTTATCCTGGATTACTTGTGACTTGACATAGACTTCTTCTCTAGTTTGCTGCAAGTGTATTTTCGGATTTATCCTTCTTTGGATATCATTTGGTTCTACCTGAAACTCTTGAATGACCTTCATCACTGGCAATCCTAAAGAGAATGGAAAAACAACATCCATTCCATATACTAGCTGATAAGGAGATGTACTAATGGACTTTTTGGTAGTTAGTCTGTCTGCCCATAAGGCATTTCCCAGCTTTTTGTTCCATGTATTCTTGTTATCTTCCAGTAGTTTCTTGATGATATTAACAAGGCTTTTGTTTGTGAATTCTGCAAGTCCATTACCTTGAGGGTAATAGGTAGTCTAGGCCAAGGGTAATATGATATTTGTTACAAAAGTCTATGATTTTGTTGGATTTGAAAGTAGCTGTATTATTAGTAATGAGCTTTTGGCGGCATCCAAATATTGAAAGGATATTGTTTCCAAGGAATGAGATAATGACAGAGCTCGTGGCTTGTCTAGAAGGGATGGCTTCTATCCATTTAGTAAAGTAATCAGTGGCTGTCAAAATCCATTTATGTTGTGTTGAGGAGTCTGGATGAATTTCTCCAATGAAATCTAAACCCCATTGTTGAAATGACACTTCTGTGGATATGGGTTTGAGAGGTAAAGTTAAAAGCTTCCTTTTACCCTCAAACATCTGGCACTTATGACAAGAGGTCACATGTGTCTTAACATCTGCAAAAAGGGTGGGCCACTAAAAACCTGCCCTGTAAATTTTGTCAGCAGTTGTTTTCCAATATAGGTGTCCTCCACAATCTCCTACATGAAACTCTTGCATAACTTTGTCAGCTTCACCTTTTAATAAAAAATTTAATAGAATGCTAGCATTATCTTTACAAAATAAAGCATTAGCTATGATACAATATTTCATTGATTTCATTTTCAAAAATCTAGCTTTAGTTCTAGATAAACTAGGAGGAAGTTGTAAGTTTGGTAAAACAAATACGATATCTGCATACCAAGGTGAATCTGTAAAAGGTTCACTGATTTGTGGAGTTTCCATGTCTTCCTCATCATCTAGGGAACCGATGAAATTTATATCTAAGGCCTGACACTTCAGTTTAGCCATGAGTTTAGCTAAACCTTGGCCTTTCATAAGTTTTGTAGGCTTTATTTCTATGCCATATTACAAATAGTGGCGATTCATATGCTTCTCTTTCCTTCAGGCCCATTTTGTGTCAAAATATCCTTTACTACTGAATTTGGAACATAAGCAATGATGTGGGAATACAAGATGTACACTCTGAAATCTTTAATAGCTTTCACTAAATCTAGTGCTTGTTTTTCAATTATGTTGTACTTTAGTGTGGCATCTCTTAAAGATATACTAAAAAATGCAATAGGTTGCTCATATCCTTGATCATTCTTTTGCAACAAGACTATTACAATAGTATGTTCTGAAGAAAAATAAAAAAAATATAAAATCTTTTTGAAAATGGGGACTTATGAGACTGGATTTTTGGTAACAGTTTCTTTAATGGCCTCAAAAGATTGTTTAGCCTCTACTGTCCACTTAAGTGTTGAATCTTTCATTAACATGTTATTTAGTTCTCTAATTAATTCTGCTAAGTTTTAAATGAATCTCCTAAGAAAAATTATTTTTCCTAAAAATGATTGTAACTCTTTGATGTTTCTAGGATGAGTGGTAATCAAGATTACCTCTATTCTAGCTAGATTTATTCTAATCCCATATTTGGATATTATGCGTCCAAAGAGTTTACCTTCTTCTAGACCAAAGAGTGTCTTTTTTGGATTTAAGGAAATACCAAATCTTTTGCACTTAATGAAAACTCTTCTTAGGTGATCTAGATGTTCATTATCAGATTTTGAAAACATTGTGATGTCATCTTGGTAAAAAACCAGAAAGTCATGGATTTCTTTGGCAAAAGCTATATCCATAGCTCTTTGGAATGTTTCTCTTGCATTCGTTAATCCAAGAGGCATCTTCAAATATGTGAAAGTACCCCAAGGAGTAGTAAATGCAGTCTTTTCTTGCTCCTATGGTTGAACTAAGATTTGGTTGTATCCAGAAAATCCATCAAGAAATGAAATTCTGGATGAGCCTACTACCCTATGAAGAATGTGGTCCATTTTTGGGAGAGGATAGTTGTATTTTAATGACAATTTGTTCAAGTTTCTGAAATCAACACAAAGTCTGATTTCTCCTTTTTTATTCCTAGTAGTGACCAAATTAGAGACCCAATCTGAATATCTAATGGAAGCTATGATTTGGTTATCATACATCATCTTTAATTCCTTTCCAATTGATGGCATAAGATCTGGATTAATTCTCCTAAAAGCTTATGTTTAAAGGGTTTATGATCTTCTTTGATGGAGGTCTTCACAACTTCAGGTAAAGATACCTTGAAGCTCTTTGAATAGTCATGTATTTAATCTTTTCATCTGGAGGTAAGGCTTTTGATATTTTGATAAGCTTGTGTTTTTCTTCAGTTCCTATGTTACATTCTTCTATATCTACTCTTAAAGGCTCCATTTTTTGTTTCTTAGATACATCGTTTGAATCAAACAAATCTTTGAATGGGACTAATCCTTGAGGCAAAAATATTTTCTTAGGGTTTAGAATTTCAGGATCATCATTCATTATCTATACTATTTCTACATTTTCTAAGTTATCTATTTCTACTTTGGTGAAATTATTGGGTTTAACTATATCTAAATCATTTATATCTATCTCACTACCTATGTTATTATCTATTGTACAATCTGTCTCTATATTACAGTTTTGAAACTATCCTTTAGCATTCATGAAATCATAAATTTGAGAATCTTGTGAGAAAATCTGCCAATATTTCAAATTGTCAGGTGTAAAAGGCCTATGTCTCACTTCTGCAATGTACTGGTGGTTTGGCTACAAAAGGAAATTTGCAGGTACTAGGAAAAGTGGCCAGACTGTGAGCTTGCATATTATGTTTCTTAGGAATGGTAGCAAAACCAGTTTCTAGAAAGTCTTTAACCAAATATAGGACAATCTCTCTATATTGGCTATATCTTGGATTATTTACCGAGTATTCACCTTTGATTTGTTTAATAATAAATTCTGAGTCTCCCATTATAGAAACTCTCTTGGCTCCAAGTTTTCTAACCATCTGTAGTCCTAAGATTAGAGCTTCATATTCTGCCATGTTGTTTTTGCATTTAAAGTTTAATATAAATGCATGACCTTCAGAATGATTATTTTCCATGTTTTGAATCCACACTCCTACACTTGCTCCCAATCTATTCACATAGCCATCAAAATCTAAATGCCATAGGGGCTCGTGAAAAATGTTTTCACTATCACGAGCTTTATAATTTTCTTCTACAACTATGACTTCATTTTTGTCATGTTCTAAATTGTACAAGATAAAAGAGTCCATATCAGAATGCATGGAGTATATAGGGAAAATTGTTCTTTTGCAGTACTCACCATGTATTTCATCAACGTCTCTCTGTAAAGTTTCCTTTGTTGATAAAAAATAGAGATGGTGGCATATGACATGTCTATCTGTAAAGATCCCTTCAATTTTTCTCCCCATGAGTGAGATAACAACATTCCAAACTTCGGTGGGATATTAGCAACTACTATGTCCATGAAATTACTCTTTGCTAGTCATTGGACTAGAGTCACACACAAATATTTAATTAGGCCAAGGCACTTGACTTGGCTAGAATCAAAAGAAAAGAGGTCCTTGTATGGTCTAGTGATATCAATGTTATGGGATGCCCCTGAGTCTATCATAGAATTATGTAATATTTTATCATGAATATTCAATCTAATGTAGAAAGGAGGAATACCCCCTTACTGATGTGCACCACTCATTTCAGGAACAAACAATAACTCTGGTTGATAATCATTCAAATTCACAGCATACTCTCCTTCCCCTACATTTAATGTTTCAGTGATTTGGTCTATAGGAGTCATTTTTCACTAGATCGCCCAAAGGAATTGATATTTTCAAGTTGGCTATTTCATTCTTAATATTAAATGGCATTTGAGTTTTTCTTGACTTGATGAGATTTTTCTTGGCAAATGTGGTCTGTGTATTTTTATCTTCTTTTCTAGTACTAGGCAATTCAGTCTATGTCTTAGTTGTTTTGTCTTGAATTCTCTTAATTGAAATGGTCTGAGTAACAATTTCAGTTTCATTTTTAGATGAATTTATATCTACAATTTTTGGGTTAGAAGTCTCCTGAGTTCCCCTAGGGAGGATTTGTAGGATTTTGGTCACAGGAGCTTTTGTTATCTTTTTAGTTTGGGTTTGGATTGATCTCTTAGTGGGAATTTCATTATTATTTTTACTTCTGAGGATGTACTGCTTGTGAACCTCATATATAGCAGATTCATGGCCTTATTTAAAGTCAAAGGACTCTCCATATTCTAATTGTAATTGTTGCAGCATGCACAATTCTTGTTCTTCTTGAGTAAGAAAAACAACGTCTTCATTTTTAATCCCTAATAAGCTTATCTACGTGTCATCCTCTCCCTCATGGTTTTGTGAACCCTAAACATAGTTTTCCTGGAAGGATGGTATAATTTGCTGATCTGGTATAACATTCTTTCTAGTGTTAGTATTCTTCCTAAAGTTGGGGTTTCTTATTGGGGGTGGTTGTTGATTCTCCCACTGAGTTTTTCTATCCATGTTTTCTAATCTATCCATTATTCTTTCTACACTATTTTCTAAACTATCTATTTTACCATCAGAAGTGGAGGTTTCCTCTTTAATGACAAATCTTCTTTCATTTCTGATCCTATCTTTCTTAGCTAACAAATTTGCTTCTACACTAACAACATTACTTTGCATTTGTTCCAATGTTTTAGGGTTTCTTTCCCTTAATTGCTATGACATATTAGTGTCAAAACCGTCAAGGAATTTGATGAGTGCTAGGTCTGGTGGAGGCTTAATATTAGCAGGGATTGCATTTTAGATGCTATTCAACCTAGAACAGTAATCCTGAACTGATTCATTAGGAGCTTTTATAATCTTATATTATTCAAATAGTATTTGCAGAGGGTTTTTCTTTCTTTACCTTCTATCAATGAACAATATATGAAAAGTAGCTAAATATGCAATATGATTAGCAGGTAAACATTTGAACCATTTCTTAACATCCTCTATTAATGTTTTGGAAAAGAACATCATTTGTACATCAGACTCATCAATTTCATGCAACTCAAAATAGTCAGTATTCACATGTTGTTGGGCAGTATACTGACCCATAGCATCAAAAAGAAACATTTTTCTTTGATAATATTGGGGCATGGCATGGAGCTATGCTGGTAAAACCAAAGGTGAATATCTGTCTCCCATGGCTGAGATTCTGGTTTGACTATGGGGCAAAGTAGTGGTGCTTGAGGAAGGGCTTTAAATGGATGGAGATGAACTAAGTGAGGTTGAGGTCTTTGGTTGGATATGAAGATGATGAATAACTGGTTTAGGGGAATGAACTCTGGTGGATAATATATGTGAGGTGGTAGAAAATGAAGGTGTATTTATAGTATTTGAAGATTCTGCAGAAAGCTTAGAGGGTCTGTAGTGAGGGAAGCTAATTCAACGAATTGTTGAAGATACACATTGTCTATATGGCTTATCAATGTAGAGGTTAAAGCTTCTAGCTTGTCAAAAGTATCGAACACAAGTTTATCTAAATTTGGATGTATATGAACCTTTTTTGAGTCAATGAGTTGAATAAAATTAGGGTCTAACATAGTTTCATGAATTGCATTTTCTAATTTAGTTCTAAATAATGAGAGGTAAAATGAAAAATAAAATGGAATATCCTCTAAAGTTGATAATTCCTCGAGGAGTGAATTTGCTTTAACTAGCTAGCTACTACTTTCTTGAGTTTCTACCTTCTTTGGTTTTCTTAAAATTCTATTAGGGTCATCAACTATTATAGCAGGGTTTGGATCTGGAATTGTCCTAGTATAGAGTCTTTTTGGGAGTGATAATTTTAATCTTTTAATTGTTTTGTGAAACATTTTAACAACAACTTCTTAAATGACCTTAAGGGGAAAAGATGAGAATTAAGATTTCATTAAAGTTTTATTACAATGAGGATCGAAGTCCCCAACAGAGTCACCAATATGTTATCACTCCAAAATTTCTTTTGAGTTGTTAGAGAAAGAAAAGATAGAGGTAACCACAAACCTACTTTGGAAATTAGGATCTAGCCTTCCTAGTGCTCAGAGAGGGCTCTCTCTTTATGATTTAACTTTGTTTAGTTAATTGATTTTAGGCTAGTTATGACTGTACTTGGGTTTTGATTTGGAGTTGGTGGTGGGATCACTTACGTAGATGGACAAACGGGTGTATTTTACCATTGGGGTATGGGGTAAAAAGTCAAGAAAACAAGAATGGATCAATTTCTAAAAATAGTGTATATAGGGCAAGGTAGCTGAGTTACTTCAGATCTTAAGGCTCGATGGTGAAGTGGTTTTCAATCCAATCCAAGGAGAAATTGAGGGTTCCTTAGACCGGATTTTGAATGAAGTGAAAGAGGTCAATTGGGATGGGAGAGAAATTAAGGATTCTTAGATCCAAATATCACATGAAAACATAAAAGTGATTAACTTTTCAAGACAGAGTGTACTTAAAAAAATTCTAAAATAAATTTCCAGTTAGTTCATTCACTTTACATAACATTTAAGTTTGTGAGATACATAAGAAAATAACAAATTTGACAAAGAAAACACTTCATTGTAATAGATCAACACATGAATCCTGTAATTCACTCTCTTTATTAATCAATCCAGTTTGTTGACTTGAAAAATTGGTACAATAACCCTCACATTTATTATCAATACAACTCTACAAATGTATTGCAATCCACCCTCAATACTTTGAATTATGAAGTATTTATACAACTCTAGTTTACAAAATATCCCAAACTCTCTTGGGAATTAATCTAGGAGAAAGAAATATCTTCATGCAAGAAGATAGAGACAGATGTTTAACTATTGTATGTTGTCCTTGTTTATTAGGTTGTGTTGTCACGCTAGATGATCTTTGTACTTTGACCTTTCAACTAATATACTTTCAACTGATACTCTTTTACCTAGTTGATCTATCATTTTCCTTTTATTGTGTTGTTTTCATCCTTACTTTATATTTATACATTTTGACTGTGTATTTTTATAGTAAGTCATTCAATTTCTCCCATGTGTCTGCATCTGGTGATTGGACGTTTACCATCTTCCTGTAGATTTCATCTACCGCTTTTGTATTTGGTAAAAGTGGGTTTATTTACAAAAAGGTGTTTTACCTCATGCTTGAGGTAAAACATGTTTTCAAATTTCTGATGCAATAACTTTCTAGTAGGCATCCCCTTCATATAGGAAGTATTTACCTGATGTCTGTCCACCTCTCTGATTGTCCTATTGTAGTCTTCCTATGGCATCAATTTATTATTTATCACCAAGGGATTGGGTAGACCTTTTTGCCTCAAAAAATCAAACTTACCATGAACCTATCTATAGCCAGTTGCATGGTTTGGAATTTGTCCTCAAGGTTTAGCATCAAATTTCTCTTGGTGAGCACCTTCTTAACCTCCAATATTGTACCTGTCATGTCAACTATGTCCAATTCCTGCAATTCATATTTATTTTTGGAGTTCAGGAAATAGATGATTCTACTGGCTTCTTCTATTATGTCTCCTAGTTCAGATTTAACCCTATGTATGGCTTATGTAGCCTCTTTCACTAAGTCACTTTGTTCAAAAATTACTTGAATGGATGGCACAACATCATTGACAAAGTCAATGATATTGGCCCATAATTGTTCCTTAGCCTGGCCAAGTGGCTCCTTTAATGTCATCTCTTTCTCTAAGCTTTTTATCCTCTCATTCATCCTAGTTGAGTTTTGTACTTCCTCTTTGTGCATAATTTGTGCAAGCTTGTTGTCATTCTCTAGACTCGTTATCTTCTCCTCAAGCTTGTTTATTTGTGTGGTTTGAATGGACATGTCTTCCATTGCCTTGACCAACATACTTGCCTCATCACCTGGTTGAGCTGCTACTGCTGTTGTCGAATCTGTTGTTGATGTAGATGTTATGGCAGCTAGTAGTGCTGTAGCCAGTGGAACTATAGGAGCCAATGAAGCTGCCAAGGTGGATGGTACTACAATAGTGATAGTTGGGATAAGAGTGGTAGTGGTAGCCTCAAGACTAGCTTGTTTTAACTATATCAAGCTATCTAACTCCTTCTCGACTTCTTTTAGTTGATCATTAAGTTGTACAACAAGGTCCATCATTTCCTCTTGACGTGTTTGGCTCTCAAGGACTTATTTTGTCTGTGGGTTCTCTGAATGAGGAAATTTGAGTTGTTTTTTGAGAGCAACAATGTCCTCATTCTTTTTCTTTATTAACTTCTCAGCAACCTTGATATCATTGGGATCATGTCCCATCTCAATTAACAAGTCCTCCAGTGACTTGATCCTATTATCCTTGGCCTATGATGAGGCATTATCCAATTTGTATTGTACTGTAATGTTGTCCAATGAACTTTAAAGCTTGTGTGCAGCCATAGCTTTACCTGTCAAGGTGGAATAAATCATCTCACCTGCCTGCTTGTGGAACTCAATTTGGTCAATGGGATGAACATCCATGGCCAAAACCTCAAAATCTGCTTTTCTATAGTCTGGTAATGTTTTTGACTACTGGACTATAGGTTGTATGAATGACATCTACTTTTTTCCTATTTTGATGTCAATGATTGACATCAAATTGCTTTGATTTGTTGGTGTCTGCTTGAAGTACTGAGCATAAATTTCAGCCTTCAACTTCTCATTCCTCAACTTGATTTCCTTGTATCTATCTTTGATATCCTTTTCTTTATCCATAGGCTTGGTGAATGAAGAAACCTCAACACTGAGCTGTCTCTCAATAGATTGAGTGTTTGATGTTGAGGGCTGGTGTGTTTATCCTGAAGCTATTGTGCCTTTACTTCTTTTCACCATTGTGTTAGTGTATGTAATTTCCACTAAGTCAATGGTGTCTTCCTGTTCAGTTACAGGATTAAGCTTGGGACTCTTCTTATAACTGATCTCAAACTATTCATCTGTTTTTTCCCTAGCTGAACTAGAACCTTCTTCCCTATTTCTCTTTTGATTCTTGTCTTCATTTGATGGAGTCTATAAAATAGGAGGAATATTCATTGGTTCTCTTAGTTCTGGAACTTGCAGGAAGGAAACTGTATCAATCTATTTTTCTACATCAATCAATGTATTCTCTACATCAACTACGGTACTATCCATGTTTATTAGAGTGTTTTCCAGCCATTTTGATTGGTTGGAAAACCTCTCAATGTCTGGTCTAGGGTGATGGATGAGAGGTCCTTGTCATGCGGAAAGAGTTATTTTTGTGGACAAACCTAACCTCCCTAGGAGTCTAAGACTCTCTAGTGACAAACAAAACAAACAAGAGCAATCCTTCTCTAAACATACATTATCCTATGAGAAACCAAGTTTTGTTCGATCCTACCTCAAATCTAACGCTTGTTGTAGCAGTCCAGCCTTGCTGATCCACAGATGAGCTCCTCCTTCACTTTTAAACCTGCATACACTAACAATCAAACGATTACATAACACCTGAATATTCCATAAAACAAAGCATATTCAACATATAGACCAAGGAGTATATGAAACAATTCATTAACAACCAATCATTGAGAAGAATGGACTTATTTGTATTAAAGAAACAAAAAAGAAACCATTACAACCTGAGCCTTAGTGTTGTGC
>APFE031009197.1:225051-250637 GCA_000404065.3 Pinus taeda
GTTGGAAATGACAAAGAAATTATCGAGGATTTGAAGACCCAATTGTCCTCCAAATTCGACATGAAAGATCTTAGTGCTGCAAACTATATTTTGGGCATGGAAATTAAAAGAGATCGGTCAAAGAGGAAGCTCTGGTTAAACCAGAGGAAGTATGTTGAGACAATACTGCAGAGGTTTAATATACAGGATAGTAAACCGGTGAAGGTTCCTATTCCTGTAGGTGTGAGGTTATCTACTGAACAATGTCCCAAGACATAAGAAGAGAAAGAGGACATGTCCCGTGTTCCATATGCAAGTGCAGTCGGTAGCCTGATGTATGCAATGGTCTGTACTAGACCAGACATTGCACATGCAGTGGGAGTATTGAGCAGGTTTATGTCAAAACCAGGAAATGAGCATTGAACAACAATGAAGCGGGTTTTCAGGTATTTGCGTGGAATTAGTGATTATGGTTTGTGCTATCAAGGAAGACCAAGATTGAACAGAGTGTTGGATATTCATCGCTTTGTTGATGCAGACTGGGCTGGAGATTTGGATCAGAGAAGATCTACAAGTGGGTATGTGTTTAACCTATTTGGAGGTGCAGTAAGTTGGATGAGTAAGAAACAATCTGTAGTGGCACTATCAACTACAGAGGGGAATTTTAGACTCTAAGTCACTAGTTAATCACAAATTCTAAAAATAAAATTGATATTCGTACCTTGATGAGGTGTCATAATGATCAATTGATGGTGTGATCTAGATCGAGATCTAGATATAGAAGATCTAGAAGGTCAATTTATGTATTATAAATTCACATGTTGTGATCTATACAACACAACATGTAGGCACTAAGCATTTTCCACCAATTTTCTTGCTTGTCTTGCTCATGGCTAATTCCTAAAACTTTTAGGATTTTCTTTGATCTAGAAGTGATTAGATGGTTGACTCCTTGTCGTGTGGAGATTATGGGATGTAGTGGCAACACATGAGCACATGAACTATGACATGTAAGCCACGTCTTAGATGGCATGGCTTAATATGGTGGTGATACATGGATATTAGATTATCACTTCTCAACCATAAGTTAGTTATGCAACTACTAACATATCATAAGATAACTAAACCTATGTGCCGTAACATTGAGTCTAAAGCTAAGATTTCAACGAAATTTATATCATTGGAAAAATGTAATGTTAAAAGAGAAGTTTAAACTAATTAAAAGAAGAGGAAATTTGACAACTCTATCTTCCTAAAATAAATTAAAATGTTAGAATTTAAAGATAACAATCAAACGATAACAAGAAATTACATATTTGGTTTTGTATGTTACCGTTCCTCTATATACATTTGATTATATTTATGAACTTTTATTTTTAATAATTAAAATGCAATAGAAAAAAGATAATTTTTACATTACAACCCCTTAAGCTACATTTAATATTAATGTTCATGTTTATAACCATGCTAGATCAATCTTAACAATGGATCTATCAAGCCGGAGAGGGATCAAATCTTCTAAGGTGCAAACCTCTCTTTTGAGTGCAAAAGTTTGAGGAAGGATTTGAAACTCTAGAGATTTGATCCCTCTTTGCACCTAGGAGCTAAGATGATCTAGGGATGGTATTAATATCTATTAATTATTAATATTTGCATTTAATTTAAAATATTTTTTTATAATATACTTATTTTAAAAAATTATTAACATATAATTAATTTTATTTATATTTTGTAGAATTTTCCATAATTAACGGTCTTGGATGCTACATGAGGCAATATGAATAGTAACAACATGATATTAGAAATACAACATAATGCATTTTCTAGGATGAATTGGCCACGAAAGTTTGTCATTCACTAGTTTGCTTCAACAATTTCATTATAAACCCTTAGAAATGCCATGAACAAATTTTGGAAACTTTTATTAGAGATATATTCTCAACAATACCAAAAAAGCCCTAGAAAGGCCAACTTAAACACATAAATCATAGAAGAACAAATAGGGAGCAAAATATATGCCAAAACCTCACAATTTTTCCTCCAGTAGAGAACACTTTGCATTCTTATAATTTTTGAGTTGTTCTGTCCGTCGCTTATGAATCCTCAGTTTTTCGCAGATTTTGTCACAAGCTTTATGTTTGATACATTACCCGAGGATACTGAGCAGTTCATTCACGGAGACTATGTCAAGACGAGAGAAATACCTTCCACTATACATGGTTGCTACTCTCCATTGTGCTAATTGCTTGGAATTTGCTAGAGGACAGTTAGTTTCCCACCTCCGAGAAAGGATTGTCGGAGGTTGCACAGTTTTCCTCCCTTTGGGCCATGGAGGACCCCGTGTGGGTCATTGAGAAATTTTTTTTATGGGTTTTTATGAAGGCGAGAATTCGGATGGCCATCAACCAGCACCCATGGTGGTCCCCGACTGTGTATGAGAAGCTGTCACAGTACGCGGAGTTCAATACAGACTTCCACTGCGTGTATATCAGGGTGTGGAAGGATCCACAATAGAAGTGGTTTAATCTATCCTATCTAGCCATGGATGATGGTATTTTAGAAGTTATCAAGCACTTGCTGGAAGATTGGAACTCTCCATTCAATTTGGCCATGGGTACTAGAAAAGGTGCAAGAAGTTCCATAGAGAATAAAAATAAGGAGGTAGCAATGTAGGTGGTCAAGAAGTTGGCCACGTAGCAAAAGAAAGAGGCCAAGGAGAAGGCTCGACTGGAAAAGGAGCACGCTGCAAAGCAGTAGGCTGAACAAGAACAATGTGACTCCGAGCAAAGCTGTAAATCCACCTCGCCCCAGACCGAGGAAGAAGAGCAGTCAGAGAAGGGTAGTGGTGATGATGAAGGACAAAACACTCCATTTTAGGTGAAGAGGTACAGTGAAAAACAGAACTAGGGGCCCCAGAAGAAATAAAAAACGATGAAGCAATCTCTTAATCCCATTGTGCTCACAGAAGCGAATCTCGATGACATCGAGGAAAAGGTGCCAGACACCACTGCTGAACTATTGCAGTAGTTTTAACAACAACACTTGGAGTCACTAGGAACTATTCAGAAGGATCTTCCTGAACTATACGTCTAGACCACTATAATTTATGTGGGTGCAGGGCACATGAGTGCCACATAGACAAGCTTGGCACCGGGGACCAGTCAAGCTGCAGAGATGGTCTGGTCAGTGGATCTTCGTGAAGTCACGCTGCCAGAAGTGTCTTTGAGTATGAAATCACTCAAAAGGTCATCATGTGTACTTTGAAGAACATCATCCTCAACCTCGCAGTGCTCCCAACGAATATCTTCACACGCTGCAGACAGGTGTGACAACAGAGTTAAGAGCACAAGAGTAGTGCACTCTGAACCTTATAAGTGAGTATTAGGTGCACTTTGAGAAAATGTTCACTGAGAAGACGAAGGCCCTGAAGGCAAAGGAAACGATCCTGGCACAGAGTGCCTAGCTAGTGGTCACAATTGTAGAGGCATGCAGGACAGTGTCGGAGTTGCACATACCTAAGGAGTCACTGTTTGAGGAAAAAATCAATAAAATTGCTTTGGGCGTCTGCGATGGTAAGGCAGAGGTTGCCATAGGTCATTTTGAACTAAACATGAAAGTCACAGAGCTAGAACTCAAGTCAGAGCCTTCCACTCCGCCGGAAGTTAGGGGACATTGAGAAGCTGATGTTAAGAATGGATAAGCTACTGTGGATACCGTAGTTGTGGACTTCACAACATTGTTTGAGCAGACCATGGAAGTAGTGACGAAACTACAGCAAGATCCCACTCTGTAGGTATTAAGTATAGAGATCCAAGAGTTATAGCAGTAGTGAGGGTGACGATGCGCTCCATTGTTACAACACAGTGCCTCGATAAGATACAAGAGGCTAAGAAACTCCTTACATAGGTGGAAGCAGCACAAAAGAAGAGGTAGTCCTTCAGGTAAAGTTGGGGACTTCGTTGGATGAAGCCTACCTAGTCTTGGCCAACATATAGGAAAAGTTGGCAAACTTACAAACTACACAACAGAAGATCCAGTGTGTTGGTGAGGGACCACCCATAGAGAAGTTGGTAGAGAAAGCAAAGTAGGCAGCCACACAGATCAAAGATGAAGTTGCAATTGTGTAGGTAGAGCTGGGGGATCTTTGTAACAAGATCACTACACCAACCGAGTGACTCGACGTCGAGTCACGACCCCTGTGTTGGGGGCTTGTTGGGATGGGGTCCCCTAGGTCAGTTTTGGGGCAAAAACCCAAGTTTTGGTGTAAAAAGATGTGAAGTCTTTGAAAATTGTGGTCGCGGAGCTAGTTAAGAGTCAAAAATGGTTTTTACCCTCCTTTATATAAACTTGATCTAGTTTTTGAAGATCTACCCATGGTTCATGGACCATGGGATTGTATAAAAAAGTGTGTCTTAGAGAGTCTAAGGAAATTATTCAAGTTTGTCTATGGGTATGACGAAAGGAGTCTAGAGAGTTAGCGTAGGAGAGTAAGAGGAGAGGCTCTACAGCTGATTGTGTAGAGGCCTAGGGTAGTGGCCACAACTCAATGCATCAACCCTTGCAACTAAGTACATAGGGAAGTTTTGAGTCTGTAAACCTTTGTTGAATATCAATAAAGAAGATTGTTACATAAATTACTTTGTTTAGCCTATTTACTTTTGTTATGTATGAATGTGCAATATACTATGCTGAATGATGGTTTTATGAAATAATGATGTATTAATTCGTGAATTTACTTTATCTGTATTGTTATCTAAATGCAATTAAGGTTAAGTAGTTACGCAAAGATCATAACACTTTCTATTAAAGTTATTGAACACTTAGGTAATACCAGGAGTAATTAGTAAGCTAAGGATAATCTATGGTGTGTGTCAGTATCTAATTGACCTGTTTAGGGTTCGCAAAAGCCTATCATAGACCTTCGGGAGGTCTAGCAGTCGACTAAGAGAAGTTACAACAATAGGCCATAAGGGCCGAGAGATTTGCACGAAGGCAGATCTAGATCACAAAAGGACATCGCACTGATCTCTATGTGTGGAAACTTGGTTCAAGAATTTCCCCATATTGCCTCAGGTGATACTTCAGACCGTGCACCGTAGATTGATGTTGAATGCGCTAGTAGTGTAGGCATTTGTTTGGCGCAACTAAGTTTGAACCTGGGTTAACACCCCCTAAGCCAACATAGTTATTCTTTCGCTCTTGATAAATAAATAAAATTGTCCAAATATTGATTTGTTGTACTTTACGAAGAGACCTTGATAGGAGTTATTTTATCAAATACATGGATGGAAAAAATAGTTTCCAAATGAAAAATAAACCCTTTGGAGTGGAAGGAGCTAAAATATTATAGTATTATCCCTTAGAGAAATACTTCCTTCCAAGAGGCATTGTTTCTTGCAATATATCGTGAGACAAGATTTTCCCCAAGGCCACATTCATCATGGTTGGGTCATGAATCCCCTACCCCCATGAGTGTTTGGAGATTTAACCACTATCCATTTCACCAAGTGGTACTTTCTGTTACCTTGTTTTCCACCTTTACATAAGAAATTCCTGACAATTTTGGAAATTTCACACAAGATTCCTGAAGGAGAAAGAGGGGCCATAAAATTATAGTGTAAGAGAAGATGATATTGTCTTGATGAGAATGTGTTCCCACGCAATGACCAAGAAAATCATTCCCCATTATTGTAAATTACCTCTAAATTTTGCTATAACTCCAGACCATGCAAGGGAAGTGTGGGACTTTAGAAAGATTAGGACCCATAGATACAGTAACTCTTTCAGGAATCTATGGAATGGAATCCAAGAATGACACCCAACTATCTTTGTAGATGTGGAGTAATATTCCAAGAATTATATATCTACGATTTTTGATGATTAACAAGGCCACTAGAGGCCAGAATAAACTAAACTGGTCCAAGATAGACTTAAAATGCATAGGAATAAGTTTCGAACCCCCCATGTTATGAGGAAAACTATTGTCCATTCAGAGCTGCTAGTCCCACTAAGATTGGTAGCTATCTTAGAAACAAACAAACTAAAGTCACTTGTGTTTTCCTTTATGAGAGATAGATGAGAGAGAGGCAAAGAGTACCAACCTCAGTCTTTCGCTTGGCTCCTTGCTTGTTTCCTCTCCCATTTGATAGATCTTTGCCACTCTTTCCTTACTTGTCCCTCTTCAAAGAACACTTGTAGAGTCAAAGCAACATAATACCATCAAATCATAGAGATCTATAACCATAAACAATATAGGATCAGATATATGTTAACCATATAAATGCATATATCAATACAAGATTCAGGGATATACAAGAATATGGAGGAAAACTCAAATAGCTTTATTGATAGAAGTAGTAGAAGAGAGGATTAAAACCCATTGGTTTGACCCATCGCCATCCTCCCAGCATGAAAGCCCTCTTCACCTCATGAAAAGCTAGATCACCTAACACTATGATGTTCCACAGAGAAACCAACAACACTTCCTTACAAGATACAAAATTCTAGCCCTTGGATCTCTGGGATGAGGGATCCATATATAGATATTTGCAGGTGGGTGAGTCAGCTTCTGGGATTTTGATTAGTGTCATTTATCTGATAGTTCTTGGTTCCATTGGGAGATTTCATGATCTCTTACTCATCCCTGGGTGAATTCAGAGAGGCAAGTGTCAAATGGGCAGTTTCTAGAATATCTCTGGGTTTCCATCTAGCCAACTGCCTCTACCATGTGTCTCCTCTCGCTCATCGTAACCTACAGAAGGGATTTTTAGTATGCATTGTACTTTCTACATGTAGTAGGTGAGATGCATCGCACCCTTAGCACTGAGCAGTCTGTATGGTCCAGTTTTGACTAGTTCTGAGTAGCTTTTTAGGGAGAACTTCTGGGAGATGATGTAATCAACTGACTTTGTTCCTTTAGGGTATGAAATAACACTTTTAGGGGCTTAGAAGAACTTGGTTTATGGACATATTAGATTGGGGTTGCAGTGCCCAAATATGTCTATAAAAGTTGCCCCCTAAAGCATGAGGTCATAAATCTTTTGATGTTAAGTGAAATGCTTTATCATGAGGATCCGAGGTTTTTCAAATTGGAAGGTGACTTGTAATAAGATACAATAAAATACATTATCTTCATAATATTTTCATGATATATCTGAGGCGGGCATTCCATGCTCAACTTTATAAATTCATTTTCATGTGCATAGGATAGACAATCGTCTCTGTGGCAGACCGATGATTCTGGTAGAGCCATCATCCCTTAGCTTGGATGATTATCTATGCAGCTATGATGTGCATTTGATGTCTTTATTTTCCTAAATATATCACAGCCTGGATGGATGAAACTAGATCCAGGGTCTTCAAACTCATTCAATCTTTGTCCGAAGTACAAGTCGATCCATGTGAAAGGATGTTCTGATGTCGAACATGGAAAGACATCGCCTGATTACCAGTCAATGATGTAAGTTGTTAACAGGCACGAGAGGAATTGTCGATAATGATAATGACCCTCAAGGTATGGTAGTACAAATCATGTGGTGTGAATACATGAGCCGATGTTGAACACCACGTAAAATCTTTCGGTCGAAAGCCATTGATGTAAACCTATTTCCGGAAGTGAGAAACTTGCCATTGAGGCATGCAATCTTCAAAGTACTAAAAGGGTTGTTCCTAAGTAAACTTCTTGGATAATGAGCTAATGTTGACAAGACGTGACTTGTCGTAGGAGGGCCTTAATGAATCCCACATCTATGACGTGAAATGGAGCAAATGATTTTGTGGAGGTGAAAACGATTTGGTGATACAAGGTTCAGGGTGGCGGTCATGAAAGAATGAAGCGTGAAGGTATTGCAGCGGATGAGACGTAAGCTAGGTTGGTGAATTCTCTGAACAACTTCTCTTGAACATATTGGCGACACTGAAATGGATTGGTAGCATTAACCCCAAAAATGGATGGTACAGAGGACCAATGGTGATATGACCGATGAACAGAATGACCCAACTCGACAAAATCATGGTGATGGAGTGAAAGTGTCATGTTCAAGAGCGACTTGCTACCAATAAAGTTTCTTCAAGTTTTCTTCCCAATTTTTCCCCAGTTATTTTTGACCAGTACCTCTTTATTTTTGTCAAGATTGAGGAGGATAACATATGCTTGTTCTATAATTTTCCCTTTGGGTAAACCCATCGCTATGTCTTAATGAGCCTAGTGATAGTGAAACTCGCTCTTGTCTACATGGACAAGTTTGTCACTATTGTTTTAACAAGTTTAATGACAAAGATAACTCGGTCCTTTTCAATTTTAAAGAGTCTAAAAAGAGACGGAAAGGAAACTCTAGTAATCCTTTTTCGTAATATAATCCCTTAAGTCTAATAAAGTATTAAATAATATGAAAGGGATGACTTTTTGATAGTTTTAACGCGCCGAACAAGACAAGCGCTCGATCGTTTTGTGTAATGATCCCTCAAGTCCAAAAATATTAAAATCTAGAGGAGGGATGGCGCTTCCAATCACTTTAACGAGCTGGAGAGGTCAATTTCTCAACAATCTTTTCATATTTTACGAGTCAAATGAAAAGAGCTTAAAGGAGACTTGTTTTTTTAGGAATGAGTGATGTTTTCGGATAGCAGCTGGTTCCAGGTAAGGTTTGGAAATTTTCAATCATGGTAGTGTAAAGAAGATGGCTAATAGAATCACTCATCGTAGCTGTTCCTAAAAAGGGGTAAACAATAAAATGGAGGCGTATGATCGGCTAAAAAAGAGTGGAGGTGATGGTAAGAACACGACCAAGGCTCAAAAGCTGATGATTATGCGATCAAAATGGTTATTTACTGAAGGATGGGTTCATTTTTTTAATGAGCTTAAACTCTAGGGGAACATATGCTCATTGCTAGGTTTATCTTTTAACGAGATTGAACTTTGCGTAAACCTGCTCGTGCCAGTCGTATAATAAGGATGTCTCATCGATAGGTCCAATTTTTAGGGAGGTTTCCCCATTCGAAACTTTGCTCCGTAGCCTTTTGTTATGCAAGCTAAGAACGACCAACCTCTGAGTTTAAAGGGTTAAGAGCCTACAAACTAAGAAAACAAATGGTTTCTTTTCACTTGCATGCAAAAAAGTTTGCATGCCCCCAGGTATTAAGAAAAGTAGAGTTTCCAGGTTACCATATGAAATTTCTCACATTTGCAAGATTGCTCCATCCTTATTTGCAGACAAAACTCTTCTTTGGCATTGTCCATCGAAATGGAAAAAGGTGAATGGTGGGATGCATCACTCACATAACTTTGACGAGGGAATCTTATTCTAGTCTAATCCCATTTTCCTAAATGGATGGGTGTGTCAGACTAGTCATATATCCTCCGCAGAACCTACCCTATACCTAAAGTTTTCCTGTCGAAGTAGACCACGGTGCATGCCCCCTAGGTTTAGCCACATTCACTAAATCACTCACACTCATCAGGTGGATTTACGAGAGATTGATGAGAAATTCCTTGTGCAAAAAGACCAGTTAGGGATGACACTTGACTAGTAGATTTGTTTGAGCCGGGCAATGAAAGCTGGTCTACGAGATGGACCACTTTGCCTTCATGTGGGAAACACGTCACTTGAAAGAGTAGGAAACAATAGTTCCCATGCTATAAATGTAGTCACACCCAAGGAGTAGATTGTAATTTAAAGGTAGGTGGACTACCATCTATTATATGGTAATAGTGTCCACACGGATGCTGCTATTCCCACTAAGATGGGTGGCTATCTTAGAAACAAACAATCAAAGTCTACTATTGATTCCTTTTATGAAAATATATGAGAGGAGAACCAAGAGGGCCAACCTGAGTCTTGCGCTCGATTCCCTCTCCTTCTTGATAGCGTTTTGCCACTCGCTCTTTGTCTGCTCAGCTTCAAAAGGACCTGTAGAATCACAGCAACATACTACTATGCAAGAAACAAGGATCTAAATTCATAAATAATGCAGGATCAGATGTACATTAACCATATACAAGCATATATAAACAAGTACACCAGAATATGGAAGGAAACAAGAATAGCTTTATTCAGATAAAAAGTAGCAAGAGGATTACAACCATGAGTAGCTCTGACCAAGTATCATCCTCCAGCTAATAAGCCCTTCTTCACCTCAAGCAAAGAAAAATCACCCAACACTGTGAATGTACACCAGAATACCAACAACACTTCTCTATAAGTTACAGAATTCCAGCCTCTGGATCTCTGTGATGAGGGATCCATATATAGATGATTACAGAGAGGTGAGTCATCTTTTGGGATCTTGATTAGTGTCATTTCTCTGATAGTTTCTGCTTCCACTTGGAGAATGAAGATCTCTTACTCATCCTTGGTCGAAAATGGAGTGGCAAGTGTCAGAGGGGAAGTTTCTGGAAGATTCCATGATCTTCCACCTCGCATTTTGGTCCCTGCCATTTGTCCGTTCCTGACCATCGCACCCTACAGAGGAGAAAAATAGTATGCATCGTGCCCTGTACATTGGGAAGGTGATATGCATCTCACCCTCAACATGGAGCTTTTAGTATGGTCCAGCTTTGACCATTTATGAGCAGTTTTCAGTGGAGAACTTCTGGGAGATGATGTAATCAGTTGACTTTGTTCCTTCAGGCAGTGAAGCAACCCTTTTAGGGACTTAAGAGCCCTCAGTTTATGGAAATTTGTGATTGGGGTTGAAGTGCCCAAAAATGTCTATAACACCATCATGTTCAGATAAACGGTTTTGCTTCTCAAAGTTATAGGCAAACTTGGAAGGATCCCTAATGGTCGACTGGTTCCTTTGTTGAAGCCTGATAGATTTTGAATCTCAAGTAGAAGTGATGGCGAACCAAGTGCTTTCTAAGTAGTTGAGGAAAGGATACTCACAGAAGCCCCTTCATCTATGATAGTACCAACCATGATCATTCTGTAAGCTTGTACTATGATTCAAAATGGTACATTAGATGGTAGACAGGGTCTGCCTAGTAGATTCCAATTGAAGGAAACGACTAGATTGCTTGGAGGAGGGACCAAATAAATGGTCGGTAAATCTATGACGAAATTCCTTCCTACGGTAAAGGAATGGGTAGATTGCCCCCATGTTCATCGAATTTTGTGTTGACGAAAATAATTCAAATGGTGTTGTTCTCATTCTCTTTGGTGACTGTATCATTTGAAGGTAGACCTTCTGAAGGGCCGAATGCCGTCTCGACCTATTGACTTTGGTCCTGTGTGGACTCAGAGGGTTTATCTTCAATGGTAGATGATTCGACCGACCACAAAGGTGTGTCAGTCAGATTTTCAACTAGTGATGGACTCGGCAAGAGTTTCTTATATCTAGGAGGAAGCCGTAGCGGTGAAGCAGGACAATTATCCAAGACTCTTTTAGCTTCGTCTAGGAAGGGACAATGGTGGATGGCATGATGGCCTTCACACAGTCTACAAGGAAATTTATATCTTCCTTTTTGTCCATTGACTTCGTTTTCACTAGTTGATAGTGTACTTTCAACATGATTGTCAGAGGTTGAGGACACTGGATTGTGCAAGCACAGAGACCAGTCCCTTAAGATCTGTGGGATGCAAGGACAATCTCGATGAAAGTGGTCTCCCTTGCAAATGACACATGGAGATTTAGGTTTGGATGGTGTAGTGTCTAGATTTTCAGCAGATGATGCATGGTTGCCCCCTTTTGCTATTGGCTTCTTCTTCTTCTTCTCCTTCCCTTTCTTCTTCTTCTCGGTTACTTGGTGTTTAGTTTTACTAGCTTCACCAAGCAAAGAGGAAGAAGGAGAGGGATAAATAAATGAAGTAGAAGGTTGGGGGGTAACTCTAGTATCATCTAGTTGCTGATTTGATTGCTCAGGAATCATGGTGTTTTGAATGACAGAGGTTGAGAAAAGCCATACTGGCAGGCCAATTGTCAGTCTTAGAAGGGACAATGTGGCCATATGAGGTGCACCAAAATCTCCCCAAGAGGATAAGGGACTAGGATTTCCCCCAAGGGGAAATCCTTGATTGGTGGACTCCATTTTCTCAAACTAAGACCAATGAGGGAACAATGATGCTATTCCGATTAAAATAAAATTTATGATGCCTTGACACAACTTGCTTTTTCAATTTTTAAGAGTTGAGAAGAAGCTAAAGATGACTCTAGTCGCCTTTGATTTTTAATGAGCCTGAAGTGAAAAGTGCTCAGATGGACCTTTTCTTTTAAGGAGTCTAAAAAGGAATGAAAATGACTACTCTGGAAATCTAGACAGAGGGATTACCAAACCAATTGAAAAACTGTAGAATAATTTTTAAGGTACGACAATCAATCTTCCCGAATGTTGTGTTCAATGCATTGCGATAGATAGGATGGCAGACGTGGCTTCCTAAGTATTAATGATATAGCCTATTATGGTCTCCAAATATATACTCGACGGTACGTGGGAGCACAAGTCCGTACTGGCACTTGTCGTATCAAAGAGGAGGAATCACCCAACCTACGATGAAAACAATAGTGACCAGGCTTTATGATGCCGGAATACGTCTCTAGCCTAGACTTCAAGATGTTCTGCGTTAAGTTCCAAAGTGTTTTTATGTTCATTGAAATTTATTTTACAGTTGATCTTTCTTAAGAAGTTTTCCTTAAAGGTTCGCTACATGATGTAGATATACAATTCCTAAATATGCAATCTAAGATGATAAACAATCATTTACTTTCTTTTTGCAATGAAAATCCTAGCTACTAAGGAAAGAGAAGTGAAAAATTTTCAACATAGAGCAGAGAGAAGACACAAATATGCACTTTCCTAAATCAATTTGCGCACGTAGTCTAAATGTAAATGCACATGCATGTATTTGTTTTCCACTTTCTTAATGTGTGAATGACAAAAGGAATGCTAATTACAGATCTGAACAATTTTATTTTCAAAAAACGAAAGGAAGACTAAGGCGACACTTTGTGATTTGAATTGAAAACTACTTTCCACACTTGAAATACTATTAATTCAAATCAAATACAATGGCAAAAGTGTAATCGACTATCAAAAAGAGGAATACTTTTTTCTTTGATTGAAAACGACACTTGCGACACTTTCAAATCAAAAGACGACACTTTGATTAAGCTACTGTTTGCAAAGGAGAACTGTAAATGATGAAAAATACATAAAAACATTCACAATTCTTTGAACAATGGAGGCTGAATAATGCAAAGGAAGGGAGTTTCAATAGTGATATACTGAGCATAGACAACAAAACTACTGAATAAAGCTGAAGACAATGAAGAAGAAAAACCAAAATCTGTAGGCAGAAAAAGTTTCACCTAATTATCGCACCTGTAACACAGGGAAACATGGATGCATCTCACCTGCAGCACACGGGAGGTGCGATGCATCTAGACTGCCAATGAGAGACAATGCGATGGTCCCGGGAGGAGACTGAGTTTGATTTTTTCTCACAATTTGCAGCTTAGTTTAGGGATTTAGGTTGAGCTAATGATAGGAAGTAAAAAAAAAGCATAGGGGGTGATCTAATGAGGTTACTTGAGCTACCACCAGGGAATTTAGGATGTTTCCAAGTTAGACGTTCAGTTCATAAACTAACCCAGAGATTGACTGAAGCAGTGTTGATCTACTTTGCAGTTGCATAGAAAAAGCAGTTCGAAGGCTAGTTGGCTTAACCTCAGGCTCTGTCTGTAGTTTATAAAGCAAAAAAACAGAAGCAAGGAAACAAGCTATTCACTCCCCAGTAGAGTCGCCATTTTGTTATCAGGAAAACTAGTGTCCATTCAGAGCTGCTAGTCCTACTAAGATTGGTAGCTATCTTAGAAACAAACAAACTAAAGTCGCTTGTGTTTTCCTTTATGAGAAGATGAGAGAGAAGCAGAGAGTACCAACCTCAGTCTTTCGCTTGGCTCCTTGCTTGTTTCCTCTCCCCTTTGATAGAGCTTTTCCACTCTTTCCTTACTTGTCCCGCTTCAAAGAACACTTGCAGAGTCAAAGCAGCATAATACCATCAAAGCATAGAGATCTATAACCATCAACAATATAGGATCAGATATATATTAACCATACAAATGCATATATCAATACAAGATTCAGAGATATACAAGAATATGGGGGAAAACTCAAATAGATTTATTGATAGAAGTAGTAGAAGAGAGGATTACAGCCCATTTGTCTAACCCAGTGCCATCCTCCCAGCATGAAAGCCCTCTTCACCTCATGAAAAGCTAGATCACCCAACACTATAATGTTCCACAGAGAAACCAACAACACTTCCTTACAAGATACAAAATTTCAGCCCTTGGATCTCTAGGATGAGGGATCCATATATAGATATTTGCAGGTGGGTGAGTTAGCTTCTAGGATTTTGATTAGTGTCATTTCTCTAATAGTTCTTGGTTCCACTTGGATATTTCATGATCTCTTACTCATCCGTGGCCGAATTCAAAGAGTTAAGTGTCAAAGGGGAAGTTTCTAGAAGATTCTCTGGGTTTCCAACTAGCCAAATGCATCTTCAATTTGTCTTCTCTCACTCATCACACCCTACAAAAGATCTTTTCAGTATGCATCGGACTTTCTGTGTGTAGTAGGTGAGATGCATCACACCCTTAGCACTGAGCAGTCCGTATGGTCCAATTTTGACCAATTCTGAGTAGTTTTTTAGGGAGAACTTCTGAGAGATGATGTAATCAGCTGACCTTGTCCCTTTATGGTATGAAACAACACTTTTAGGGGCTTATAAGCCCTTGGTTTATGGACATATGAGATTGGGGTTGCAGTGCCCAAATATGTTTATAACACCCCCCTGAAAAAAGGAGAGCTTGTCATCTACGAATTGGGAATGATATATGATATTTTTCCTTGAGATGTACCTTATCCCTTGTAACATTCCATTTATTCTCTCATGTTCGAGGACCTCGCTTAAGGAGTCAACCTTCAAAATATAGAGGAAAGGTGAAAAGAAAACCCTTTGCTAACGCTTCTAATGGCTTTGGAAAATCCAGAGGAGTGACCATTCACCAAGGGTGATATAAAAGGAGAATAGATGCAAACCTCCACCCATTTTATGAATTTTCTATAAAATCCAAATTGAGAGAGAACCTTCAACAATAAATCGAGATTGACTCAATCAAATGAATTTTCCATGTCAAGTTTTATGAGCATTCCTTTATCATTTCTTTGATTTTTGGAATGGAAAAATTCTTGATCCAATAGTATATTATCAAATATATATCTCTAGCCCATAATGCCCCCTTATTTTTAGATATGAGCTTGGGAAGGAGTAAATTTAAGTGTTGAGCTAAAAATTTTGAAATGATTTACTCAGAAGAAAAATCATTTATCAAAAAGATGTCGAAAGCAGAAAAAGGCTAAAAGGAAAGTTAATTATGGATATATAAATTCCTAGAGAAGGAATCGAGAAGTGAATAAATTACATAAGTCTTACTACCTAGAGAAAATAGAGGTAGTCTAAAAAAATGAACAAAGAGAAAATATTTAAACTAGTGATTGCAAAAAAAAAATGTGCTCTCCACACTTTAAGGGGAGGAGGACAAGAATAAATATCCGACACCTTTAAGGGGGGAGTATATTGATGAATTGAAGATGGTTTGTGGTAACCTAAACCACCACATTATCAAAATCAATGAAATCTAGGTAGTGGTCATAAAAAAAAACCACATTATTCAAAGAAGATTGGTTAGTGGTCATCAATAAGCCGTTGCATTATTAAAAGAAGATATATTATTGATAAACCATATGTTGAAATGTGCAACAAGAAATGCAAAAAGTGGAAGATGCTATAAATAGTCGGGCTATAGATAGCAGTTCAACCATTAGTGATCTTAGCAACAATGGGTGAAAAGTGAAAGTGCTAAAAATAGATTTTCTAAAAATAGCATTTTAGGATCCCTTCTTATTTTAGTTAGTCCCTGGACTAAACATAGAATTAAAATTAGAATTTGATATCAACAACAGTGTGGAAATTAATTAATTAATTCATCTTGAGTTAATTAGTTAAGGAAAATCAAACTTGAAGTCTTTGTGAGGACATGCAACAATTTCTCCATTAATTGAGGAATTTAACCTTCAGTTAAGTAGATAAGGATGAGTTGTAATATTGAGTTGTAATCATTTAAATTAGTTCAACTTAGTGAATTCCAGTTAGAATAATTTAACAATTTGTTAAATTAATGAGAGTTCAGTTAGTTAATGCTTGCATGCATGTAACTACTGTATTTCAGATAACTGAGTATTCACTCATGGATAACTCATGTATGTAAGTTCAATCAGAGACCCACTTGAGATCAGATTGAGGGACAATGTACTATCAATTTCTAGGATATTCCTTGGTGAATATTCCTTGCATGCTGAAGGAATATTATTCCTTATGGATTGCGCAGTTGGACCTAAGGTTACAGTGAGTGTGATGAGGTAAATTCACACATGTGATATCATTGGACCCCAATCAAAACTACGTAAGGAAATTGGAGGCTTGGAGGGCTTGAGGAAGATATATTCTATGTCTATTGAGTCTATGAGCTATATTGTTTGATTAGAGAGAGAGCAGGATAGCTTGAGAGCTGATTCTTTTTCTAACTTGAACAAGATTTCCACTTGTATGATAATACACAGTTGGGGTTTTAGGTTGGTGCTTTCCCCAGTGATATATCTTCTATGTTATGGTTGATTACTTCTCATTCTCAGTTATATCTGTTCGTGCTTGATGTTTCTCATGTTTGATTAAGATTCCACTGAAATTATTTATAGAAGTAGATCAAGTGTTTTGCTTTAGTACATTGCATTACCAGGTGATCTACAATGGGAATTTCTACATGGTATCAGAGCTAGCTGATTTGTAGAAAAATTACACATGGTATCAGAGCAAAGGTGATCAAGGAAGAATATTATACAAGCAGGAGAAGTTTGAAGTTTGGTTCTGATTATTGATTTGAGTTCTTATCACATCTATTTCATTGATGGCGTTCAGTGGTTTAAGACTCGAATATACCCTTGATGGAAATTCGAATTATATAGCCTGTAAAGGTCACATGGAGGCAGTATTAGAAGATAACGGCCTTCAGGACTTCATTGATCAAGAAGTCCAGAAGCCAACTGATGCTACTCAACTGGCAAAATGGAAAAAGTGTGTGATTAGAGCAAGGAGAATCCTCCTGGAGGGAGTTCGAGATCACATTATGTCGAGCCTCCATGTGAAGGAGACCCCGTTTTTGATGTGGGAAATATTGAAAGATATTTATTAGAATAACAACGATCAGAGGAAGTTGGCATTGAAGGACAAACTTCGCAAGATCAAGTGCGAAAGGGCGACACAATCTCTACATTCCTGAACAAGCTCACCACCTGCAGGGATGAGCTTGCAATTGTAGGGGTCGTGATTGCTGATGACAACATGGTGAGTCTAGCACTCCTCGTTCTTCCAAAGAGCTGGCATAGCTACCAAGACTCAGTTAATGGAAGAGAGAAACTACCAAATTGGGAATGACTTTGGTCGGACCTAATGCAAGAGGAGATAAAGCATAGTACCAGGGATGGATCTTCAATAAAACAAGATGATGGAGATAATATAGCTTTACCGAGTAAAGCTAAGAAAGGGAAAGGGAAGGTGTCCCAATCAAAATATCCTCATGGTGGGAATCAAGTTGACAAGTCGAAGGTGCGATGCTTTCACTGTCAGGAAATGGGCCATTATGCTATGAATTGTCCATAAAAGAAATCCAAGAAGTGTTCCTCAAAGGGATCTGATGGTGATGCACTAGCTTCATAGTTTGAGTTGGATTTCTCACTTATCGCATGGATGGTTTCATCCATGGTGGGATGTGTTTGGTACCTAGACTGTGGATCTTATTTCCACATGTCAGGTGATAAGAATATTTTTAGTACATTGGAGGAGAAGGATATCTAGATGCGAATCGAGATGGGCAATGATGGAAAGTACTGTGTCTCTGATGAATGTACAATTGTGTTTCAGAGGGAGCATGGTGCTCCTCTCACCCTATCTGTTGTTAAGTATGTACCAGGTTTGAAAAAGAGTCTTTTGTCTGTCCCTATGCTAGAAGATAAATTCTATGATGTAGTCTTTAGTAAAGGAAACATTTTTCTGAGGCATATTGGCACCGGACAGACCAAGTGAATTGGGATTCGAGAAAAGAATCTCTACAAGCTAGAGGTAGAAGACACTGCTGCACTGAGTTCCAAAGTAGAGGTGGTGCAAAGCCAAGATGTTGGCGAGCTGTGGCGTAGAAGACTGGGCCACTTGCATCACACGGCCTTGAAGATCATGTAGTAAATTTCTACCAACTTACCCAAGGGAAAACTGGAGCAAATAGATACATGCAAAGGATGCACCCTCGGTAAGTATGCGAAAGCTTCCTTTCAGGATCAAGATAGTAGAGCTGGAGCAATCCTGGAGCGAGTTCACTAAGTTGTATGTGGACCATTCTCTACAACCTCCACTACTAAGCAAAGGTACTATGTTATTTTTATTGATAATTTTTCTCATAGATGTTGGGTCTACTTTATGCAAAAGAAGGATCAGACCTTCTGAAGGTTTTGTGAGTTTAAGGCCTTTGTAGAGAAAGAATCTAGAAAGAAAGTAAAAATCTTGTGTAGTGACAATGGTGGAGAGTATGTTTCCTAACAATATAAAGACTTCTGCGCTACAAAAGGAATTAAACGGGAACTGAAAACACCTCATAACCCACAACAGAATGGGGTGGCTAAAAGGAAGAACATATCTATTGTGGGAGTAGCTCAAGCAATGTTGCATGACAAAGCCCTATCACTTCATCTGTGGGCTGAGGCATGCAATACAACAGTATACCTTCAAAACAGAAGTCCTCATCATATTTTGGGGATGAAGACAACTATGGAGGCTTTTTCAGGGAAGCGACTAGATGTGAGTCACTTCCACATCTTTGGATAACCAGTTTTCTGTCATGTGACCAAAGATGCTAGGAAGAAGCTAGACCCAACAACTGAGTTTTTGATACTTGTGGGGTACACAGAAACATCCCACAACTATCGTGTGTTTCTGCCCGCCAGTGAGAGGACCATAGTGCACAAGGATCTAAAGTTCGATGAGCATAGAGCCATGCGAGTGTCACTTGGGAGGGAGATCAAGTTGCATGGTGATGAGGAAATTTTAATTCCAAAGGAGGAGGAGCCTCCTGATGATGTGGATCAACCACATGGAGAGGATCCAGTAGTGGAGACCACCACTCCTGGAGAGACTTCCAGAGATAGGTGGAAACTCTCACAGGAAGCTGACAGATTGATGCTACATGCAAGAGAGAATTTGGGGCAGCCATCCTCTCAATGCAGACAAAGGATACATCCCGAGAGATACACTGGCTACATGGCCCTAGTTTGGGAGTGTGTAGTGACCGAACCTTCTTCTTTTCAGGAGGCAGTGCAACAACCAGTCTAGGTTGATGCAATGGTAGAAGAGAATGATTCTATCATACAGAACAGTGTGTGGGATGTTGTCCCTAGACATGGGGACAAGTTAGTGCTTAGTTCTCGATGGCTTTACAAGGTAAATCATGCAGCTGATGGCAGTGTTGAGAAAGACAAGGCAAGGTTTGTTTCCCGAGGTTTCTCATAGGTTGAGGGGATCGACTATGATGAGACCTTTTCTCTTGTAGCAAGGTACTCATCTATCAGATCGATGCTAGCTCTATCAGCTCAGATGGGTTGGAAGATCCATAAAATGAATGTGAAGACGAGGTTCCTCAATGGGAAGATTGAGGAAGAGGCATACATTGAGCAGCCCGAAGGATTTGAGACCTTCGATCAAGAGTCACATGTCTACCGACTCAAGTGAGCACTGTATGGGATGGAGCAAGCATCCCATGCTTGGTATACTAGGATCGAAAACTATTTCACCATTTTGGCTTCACCAAGAGTGAAGCAGATGTGGATCTTTACCACATCATGGTAGAAGGTAAGCTATTGATTATTGTACTTTATGTCAATGATCTGATTTTGACAAGTGATGACCAGCTAATACAATCTTGCGAGTACCTTGCAAGAGAGTTCGAGATGAAGGACATGGGCCTCATGCACTACTTTCTAGGCATGGAAGTGTGGTAGAAAGATGGGGAAGTATTTGTGTCTTAAGTCAAGAATGCCAATGAGATACTCAGGAACTTTCACATGGAGAAGTGTAAGCCCATGCAGACTCCTCTAGCTAGGAACTAGAAGAAGGAGGATGCTACTTCAGGTGAGGTAGCAGCTACTACTATTTATCGGTAGTTGGGGGGTTCACTTATGTATTTGGTGAACACATGACCTGACTTATGCTTTGCAGTGATCCAACTGAGTCAAGCTACGGTTCAACCTACCAAGATGTTTTGGAAGGCAGCAAAGCATGTGCTGAGATATCTTAGACGCACTACACAATATGGATTATGGTATAGGTAGAGAAAGGGAGTGAATCTGTAAGGCTTCACGGATGCGAATTGGGCTAGTAGTCCATCAGACTGGAAGAACACTTTTGGAGGAATCCTTAACCTTGGTTTAGCTGTAGTTTCTTGGTATAGTAGGAAACAGATATCAGTTTCACTTAGCTCAGTAGAGGCTAAATACATGGTTTCCAGTCAGGCATATGTGAGTTCATTTGGATGCGGAAGATTCTAGTGGGATTATTTGGTCACATGATGGATCCTATAGTGATATATTATGATAATCAGAGTTGCATAAAAATCTCTGAGAATCCAATGTTTCATGATAGGTCTAAGCATATAGATATCTGTTACCATCATCTACGGGAATGTATGGTCAAGAGGATCATGATGTTGCAGTATGTTTCGACTGAGGAGTAGGATGAAGATATTTTGAATAAGTCATTGTCAAAACGAAAGTTCTAGTTCCACAGAGACAGGATCAAGGTTATTAATAATCCCTTTCTTATTGAGAGGGAGTGATGAAATGTGCAACAAGAAATGCTAAAAATAGAAGATGCTATAAGTAGCTAGTCTATAAATAGCAGTTCAGCCATTGGTGATCTTAGCAACAATGGTTGAAAAGTGAAAGTACTAAAAATAGCTTTTCTAAAAATAGAATTTTGGGATCCCTTCTTATCTTAGTTAGTCCTTGGACTAAACATAGGAAGTAAAACTCGAATTTGATATCAACAACAATTTGGAAATTAATTAATTAATTCATCTTGAGTTAATTAGTTAAGAAAAATCAAAATTGAAGTCTATGCGAGGGCATACAATAGTTTCTCCATTAATTGAGGAATTTAACCTTCAGTTAAAGGGATAAGGATGAGTTGTAATTAGTTGACTTAGTTTAACTTAGTGAAGTCCAGTTAGATTAATTTAACAGTTTGTTAAATTAATGATAGTTTAGTTAGTTAATGCTTGCATGCATGTAACTACTGTATTTCAGATAACTGAGTATTCACTCATGGATAACTCATGCACGTTAGTTTAGTTAGAGACCCACCTGAGATCAGATGGAGGGACAATGTACTATTAGTTGCTAGGATATTCCTTGGTGAATATTCCTTGCATGCAGAAGGAATATTATTCCTTATGGATTGCGTGGTTGGACCTGAGGTTACAGTGAGTGTGATGAGGCCAATTCACACATGTGATATCATTGGACCCCAATCAAAATTGTACAAGGAAATAGGAGGCTTGGAGAGCTTGGTGAAGATATATTCTATGTCTATTGAATCTGTGAGCTGTATTGTTTGATTGCAGAGAGAGAAAGATAGCTTGAGAGCTGATTCTTTTTGTAGCTTGAACAAGATTTCCACTTGTATGATAACATAAAGTTGGGGTTTTACACTGGTTCCTTCCCCAGTGATATATCTTCTGTGTTATTGTTGATAACTTCTCATTCTTATTTATATATGTTCATGCTTGATGTTGCTCATGTTTGATTAAGCTTCCACTAAAATTGTTTGTAGAAGTAGATCAACTAATTTGCTTTAGTACATTGCATTACCAGGTGATCTACAGTGGGAATTTCTATAGCATAAACCACCACTTTCCATGGAGGATGGTTAGTGGTTAGATATAAAAACCACCATCTAAATAATCCAATACCCTAGTTTATATCCTTTCCATAATGAACTATTAAAACTTCTCACCTTGCACCTAACAAGGGAGGACATCATATGTAAAGCTTCAAGTTTCAAAGTATTATCAACATTGAGTCAACAATTAAGGATTCCCACTTAGAAATTAGTCTCCTTAACATAAAATCATTTCAATTGTTCAAGGGAAATGTTTAGATATAGTACGTGATTAATTCTAGAGATTCAGATGTTGTGAGTTTTTCAGACATTTGTAGAAAATTCTTACTGTATATTAACCTGATAAATCAATATAACTTAATAAAAATACTTTAATCTAATTCTACAATCAAACTTGTGAAAGGTTAATAGAGCTAGCTAAATCAGAGTTGAAAAAATATAACCATAAGAAGAGGAAACAATGCACATGAAACACAAATACTTAGGGGAAAGTCTCAGCCAAAAACCCCACTATCTATATTAACATAAAAGGTGGAAGTACATTAGGATTACATAAAGGCTTTGGTCTCACAGATAGCCAGCTCTCAGTACAATCTTCCTAGATGCTCACAGGAAAACAAGGCTTCTCACAAACCTTCTCCTCTGCCCTTCTGTTGGATACCTATACCAATAGGTTTCATATTTCATGATTGGCAAATTCAAGTGCCAAATATGCTCTGCTTTGCTGCTACAAAGATCCCATATTTTCAAGGAAAGACAAGGTGTGTACATGCCTTCATACCTATTAAAGTTTTGATGGATGATCCAACAGTCTAATCTGGATCATGCCATGTTTTCAATTTTTGTTGTAGAATAGAGCAAGAAATCTGTCCAAACTATTTAATCTTGGCAGATCAGTAGTTAGGCAGAGAAACTAAGGTTCCCAACTGCTTAATCTGGGGCCTTGGAAGAAATAAGGGTAGTGCTAGATAGGAAATCAAAGCAAAAAACCCAAGGGAAAAGAAAAGGCACATCAAGGGTCTGCAAGTCCAAATGCACCCTCCAAGAAGAAACAAAAAATGCTAGACAAAATAGTTGGGTAGGTAAACGGGGTTGCAGAAATGGTGTTCCTTCCAAGCTGAACTTTGCCAACCAAATGCAAGGAAAACAACACAATGGAGCATGTCTAACTTCCATTTTTCCCTTTGTTTATCACTCATTACTAACCTCCCTTCACAAGGTGTGTTTATGAAAGAGTTCAAGGTTATGTTGGTCCTTACTGCCTTCAAAAGCTACATTTCTTGTTCAAAAAATCTTTTCATTTTGATCTACTCTTTAAACTAAGTTGTTTCCAAGAAAAACTTAGTAGTATTACTCCTAATTCACCTTTCTCCCCCCATATTAACCTCTAACTCTATTATCTAGCTCCCTATGCTTCACTTTCCCTACTATTATAACACCATGGTGTATAAACCCTAAACAATGTATAAATATCCCCTCCTTGGCATTATAGCCATATGTTTCACTACTAGGGAATTGAATTAACACATGGTTAAGCTCAAAAACCCAAGCCTAACCTCTTTTCTCCATCAGAACCCATCTACCTACCCAACTCTCCATTTTTGCCTAAAATCCCTTGAAAAACCCTTTTTTTACACCTTTATACCTACTAAAAAAGGCAAAAATGTGATAAAACCCACTTAGCCCGCTTTATCCTAAGTATGGGGCTAATTTGCGCGTTTATGCAAAAACTTCATGAAAACCCTCTTTTTGCCTAAGTTTTGAAATACTCGGCGATTTTGCAAAAATTTCGTTAAAAACCATTGTTTCGCCCCTCTTTCCAAAGTTGTCGGACATATACGTTTTAACAAAGAAATACATTGGGAAAACATTAAAAATTTGTTAAAATACCTAAGGCTCCCGCCGGGCGCATTTACCACCGAAAACATTATTATAATCCCCTCCCGATGGCCGTATCGCTCGTGCAGGTTGCCGACCCAATAGCCGTCCGATCAAGCTCTTCCAGATCGACGGTCGTCATGAATTTCGGAGGGGCCCCGACGTCCGACAGATATCGTCCGATATCTGCCAGACGCTGATGTCATGCGGATCCACGCGTCGCTCCCATTTTCCATCGGAGCCCCCTCTGACAGATTCCTTGCCGTATAGGAAGGGGCCCGATATGATGCCACCTGTCCGCCTATGTCAGCGTCCTCTTGCCGCTTATGTCAGCGCCACGACCGCGCGCCCTGTCCACCATTCGTCCACATGGCCGCCACCTCACCCCCTCCGTGGACCAGTCAAGGGCCGCCACGTCACCTATGATGTCATGCTGACGTCATTTAAAAAAGGCGCCAATGACCCAAAAAACTATATTTTGTCAAAAAACTCGTGTTTTTTTGCACTTTTTGCAAAACACGTCGCCGCTCCTCTACATGCAACTTTACGACGAAAACTCTACCAACTGGCTCGAAGAGACCAGCAGATCATCAACTCGTATACCTACCAGCTATTCCGACCCGGGCTGTCCATTTAAACAGGTATTTGTCCCTAAAAACCTCTCTGCAACCTGGTTTTTTCTGTAAATACTAAGAACACCTTAAACACAGAAAAACGCTTAAATTCACCATAAAAACTACTAAAACATAGCTCCCTCTTGGAAAATTGACAGTCGAATTTCACCAGCCAAGCCATCTAGATTGAAAATTTCAGTAAAAAACCCGCATTCTTCGTTCGCGCAGTCCTGAACCGGAATCCATAACCTGCATTCAATTACCAAGAAAGGTCTACTAAACACTAATATTTGCCTTCTCAAAGACTAGAACAATATTTCAACTGCTGTGGACTTACCCTATTCCACCTTGCTTTTTCAGTTTTCCTTTTCGCTCAGACAGTGCTCTTCCAGCCCAAGAAACAACAATTTGCTTACAAGTCAGTATCTAAACAACCATGGAGACTCCAGTGGCACCAGTAGCCCTCAATGTTGCTCCCCTAAATTCCCCCTAGAGAGAGCTGGAGTGGCAGGATTTGGCAGACCTAGACTACCAAATCTCAGAGGATTCCTCATCAAGATGCAAGTTCCACATTCATCTATTAAAAGAGCTCAAAGCCAGACATGAGGATGGGACAGACATTCTAGGCATTTGGGATTCCTTCCTCCCAATTTTCAAGCTCCCTCAGGTCAACCAGTTCCCTGACTTGATTCACCTATGTGCTGTCTGTTATGACCCCATGCAGAGGGCTGTGCTTGACCCTACAGGTGCAGTGGTATTCTACATGACCCCTGAGGCCATCAGAGAAATGCTGCAGTTCAAGACCCAGAAGAAATTAGTCCCCTTGTCCCTATTGGACTTGATCAACCAAGGAGCCAAGATACTAACAGATGCACAGATCCTGAAGCTCAATCAATTGTTCATTACAAACTCTGACACAGTGCTGCACCCTCCCATTTTTGATGGCTACCTAAATCAACTGGGTCTAGACCTAGCATACATGATCAGTTCAGTTTTGGGGTACAAGTCACTAGAATTTATTGAGGAAACTGTACTAGTAATGATGACAATGTTTTCCCCTAGCAAGACTCCTATCTGTTATGACTATGCTACATACATTTCAGATAAGATGCATGAGCAG
>APFE031009197.1:267143-296343 GCA_000404065.3 Pinus taeda
GGTTAGCTCAAGAACCCAAGCCTAACCTCTTATCTCCCCAGAACTCATTGGCCCATTCAATCCTTCATTTTTCCCTAAAAACCTTGGAAAAACCCCTTTTTTACCCTTATACCCGCTCAAAAGCGAAAAATGCCTAAAAACCCACTTTCTCCGCCTTATCCTAAGGTCGGGACCCAGTTCCACTGTTTACATGAAAATTTCATCGAAAAACCCTCTTATCCTAAGTTTTGGTACCCTGAGCGATTTTGCAAATAAATCATTCGTAAACTATAGTATTCCGCCTTTTTCCCAAAGTTTACGGTTGTATGTGATTTAACGAAGAAATACATTACAAAACCATTGAATTCTTTAATATTCCGAAGGGTCCCGCCGGGCGCAACTTCCAAAGAAAAATATTATTTAATCCCCGCCTGATGACCGTATCCTCCGTGCAACTCAAGTGCCCGATAACCGTCTGATCGAGGTCTTTTGATCCAACGGTCGACGCCAATTTCGGAGGGGCCCCGACGTCCGATATCTGTCAGACGCTGATGTCATGCGGGGTCCACGCGTCGCCTCCAAAATCCATCGGAGCCCCCTCTGACAGATTCCTCGCCATATAGGAAGTGGTCCGATATCGCGCCACCTGTCCGCCGACGTCAGCAGCCTCTCACCGCCTGTGTCAGCGCCACGACCGCGCGCCCCACCCACCACTGGTCCACTTGTCCGCCACCTCACCGCCCCCGTGGACCGGTCTTAGGCCGCCACATCACCTGATGATGTCATGCTGACGTCATCCAACCCGGACCCACCTGATGACGTCATGCTGACGTCATTTAAAAAAGGTGCCAATGACCCAAAAAAGCCATATTTTATCAAATTTTGCGCGTTTTTTGCACCTTTTGCAAAAAACATTGCTGCGCTCTCTGCATGCGTTTCATGACGAAAACTTCACCAACTTGCTCAAAACAAACAGGAGATCTTTAGCGCGCATACCCACCTGCTATTTCGACCCAGGCTATCGATTTACCAGGTATTTGTCCGTGCAAACTTCTCTGAAACCTGGTTTTTCTCTGTAAATGCTAAAAATCACTTTAAGCATAGAAAACGCTTAAAGTCACCAGAAAAATACTTACACCCAGCTCCCTCTTGAAAAATTGACGGTCGAATTTCACTAGCCGAGCCATTTTTAGACTGAATTTTCAGTAAGAACCTGCATTCTTCGTTTGTGCAGTCATGAACTAGAACCCGTAACCTGTACTCAATTACCGAGAAAGGTCTGTTAGACACTATAACTTGCCTTCTCAAGGAACCAAAATAGTATTTCAATTGCTGTGGACTTGCCCTGTTACCTTGCATTTTCAAATTTCCTCTTCAATCAGGCAGTGTTCTTCCAGCCCAAGAAACAACAGTTCATTCGCAAAACAGAATCCAAGTGACCATGGAGACTCCAGTTGCACTAGTTGCGCTCAATGTTTCTCCCTTAAATTCCCCTCAGAGAGAGTTGGAGTGGCAGGATTTGGCAGACCTGGACTACCAAATCTCAGAGGACTCCTCATTGAAATGAAAGTTCCACCTTCATCTACTGAATGAGCTTAAGGCCAGACATAAGGATGGGACAGACATACTAGGAATTTGGGATTCCTTCCTCCCAATATTCAAGCTCCCTCAGCTCAACCAATTCCCTGACCTGATTCATCTATGTGCTGTCTGCTATGACCCCATGCAAAGGGCTGTGCTTGACCCTACAGGTTCAGTGGTATTCTACATAAACCCTTAGGCCATTAGAGAGATGCTGCAGTTCAAGACCCAGAAGAAATTGGTCCCCTTATCTCTAATGGACTTGATCAACCAAGGAGCTAAGATACTAACACATGTACAAATCTTAAAGCTCAACCAATTGTTCATTACAAACTCTGACACTGTGTTGCACCCTCCTATTTTTGATGGCTACCTCAATCAACTGGGTGTAGATCTTGCATACATGATTAGTTCCATTTTGGGGTACAAGTCACTGGAATTTATTGATGAAACTGTATTAGTAATGATGACTATGTTTTCCCCTGGCAAGAGTCCAATCTATTATGACTATGCCACATACATTTCAGATAAGATGCATGAGCAGTTCTTGAACCTGTGAAGAGAGAAGGTGTTCATATACACCCCCTACATCTACCACCTCATTCTTTACTATCAACATGAGAAGTTCTCCTTTGAGATTAAGAGAACAAATGCAGAAGGAAATCCAAGGTCAGTGGTGTAGTGGACCTCGGTGTTTCACCTCAGCACCTACTCTCCATATAACTACTATGAGTTCATAGACCTCTTCATCCACCCAGCCATGTCTTTATTCCTGAGCTCACCTCCCCCAAGACTGACTGATGAGATGTAGAGGATTCTGCAGCTATCCAAGGTGTACAACATAGGGGATTGTTACTTTTACCAACACTACACCGTAATCAGAATATATGGGTGTGAGTTACGCCCATACAGATTGCCCAAGTATGTGCCTATGAGACTGTTTGCCCTTGAATATTTCAGGAAATTTGGCAATGCTGATATGGTACACTTTGCAGGCAAGGGCAAGAAGGCACAACTAAAGGTGAAAAATCAATTGGGCCACCTTGTCTTGAACAAAAGGGAAGGCTGGAAAGAAGCTGATAGAAAGCTAGAATGCCTTGGCCTGAAAACCAGCTTCCTTTGGAAACCCTATGACCCTAATCATTCCATATCATTCAGAAGGCTAAAATATAAGATCTCTAGCTATGACCATGTGAGTTTGCCCCACATTGAAAAATTTGCCAACCAACCAAAATGGGAAAGGGGCACACTGGAGGAACCGGTCACACAAGAAGAGCTGAATGAAAGATCTAGAAGGCATCTTCTGAAATTGGCTGACTTGGAATCTCCTCCATAGGTATTCGCTCTGCCAAAGCCTCAAGTAGGAGCAGTTGCCTCATCATCTACAACACATCAAGAGGTAGTCCAAACCACAAGCCAAGCTCAGAGCAAAGGCAAGGAGAAGGACATGGAAGAGCAACAGGTACAGCAGGGACAGGTGCAGCCACCTCAAAAGGTACAGCAGCAAAAAGAGCAACAGGTACAAGGGGAACAGACAGCAGAGGCCCAAATGGCCACACAGTAGCAGCCAGCACAAATGGCACCCCCAAGGCAAGATTCAAGGATTGACTCCTCCTTCCTCCAAACCCCTCAAAGGGAGGACGTGAACAGAAAAAGAGACAGAGCGAATCCCCTTACTGCATCACCAACCCAAGGGGAGAAGAGGCAAAGGCTAAATCCTTTCTCTGAAGAGGAAATGCCAATGGGGCAGACTTCAGGTACAGGCCTGCCCAGCATGGAGGCCTCAGCCAGCTCCTTCCAACAAGAACAAGACAGGGCAACAGTAGGAGAAGTTAGCTCCTCAGGTCAAAGGAGGGAAGGTGAGAAAAGCATTAAGCAACAGTGTAAGGATATCAAAAGCAGAAATGAACCATTAAAGCTGCAACTTTATAATCACCTGTTGAACATGGCTCCTACAAACCAACAAAGGCTCATGTCTGCATTTGATGCACATGAGGGGAAAATGATCATGAGCCATTTTACACCAACAGTGCAGCAACCACAATCAGCTGCAGATTATATCAGGACCAATCTGGAGGTCCTGTCAAAAGACATCCACCCAATGGATCAGATAGAGATGCACAAACAGACGGGTGAGATGGTCTATGCCACATTGGCAGACAAGACCCTGGTGAACTATAGGCTGCAAAACAGCCTGAACAACACTGTTGCACAGCTTGAGTTGGAAAGGGCTACCTCTCAAGCTAAGGACAATAGGATCAAGGCTCTGGAAGAAATTATAATAGAATTTGGGCATGATCCTAAAGATGTTAAGGCTGTGCAAGAAGTCCTCAAGCTAAGGGATGCTGATATGGCAGCATTAAAAAAGATGTTAAAAATCCCAGCAACTCTTCACCCACAAACAGAAGAGGTTTCCCAGCAGAGGCAGGAAAAGGATGCAGCTTCTCTACTAATGACACTATACAAAGAGCTCATCCAAACTCAGGAAAAGCTGCAGGAGTCAGAGGCCACATTAGAAGCAGCATTGCAGCAAAAGGAGGCAGGGAAAACATCACAGCCACCTCCAGAAACAATAAATCTTGAGGAAACCCCTCAAGACACTGCCCCTCCCAGCCAACAGGTGTAGCAAGTAGCCCCAGACACTTCAGCACCAACCACCTCAGCACCAACAACGGAGCAGGTTGAAAGCCTGGATATGCAGAAGCTGAGGAATGAAATTCAGGTCTTGGAGTCCCAGATGTCTGAGCTGAGTCAAGCCCAGGAAAATCTGGCAAAAATAAGTGAAAAATATGACAAGTCCAAGCAGAATGTGGCTGAAAGAGAGAGGGAGGTAAAGGCCCTCAAGAAAAGGATTACTGAGCTGGAAAAAGAGCTCACACTAGATAAAGTTACATCTGAGCTTAAAAGGGTCATTTGGGCCAATATTGGCCAGTCTATAACAGATCAGTGGGAGTATATTGAGGCCATCCATGAGCAAATAACGCTCATTGGAAGAGCACGCAAAGAGATACAAAGGGCAAGGGCATCTCTAGGCAGTATGTCTGAGATTGCCACTAGAATGATAGACGTGCTAAATTACAGGACAAGCTCCCAGCTCATCAAAATGGGAATTGGAAACAGGACAGAGACTATCTCACTAATAAAAAGGGTCCTGACATTAAGAAACCTGATCCAAACCCTGGAAAGAAGAGTCGAGGACATGCAAGCAGACATCAACAAGTTTCAGAACAGGTTTATGACATTAAAAAACAGAGGTCTGCCTAGCCTGCTGGAACCATCAGGAAAGTTACTCTCACATGAGAAATATGCTAAGAGAGTAAACACTTTTACATTAAATCAAATCTTAGAGGCAGCCAGTTCATCAACAAAGACAGGACCAATAACAGGACAGACCCTTTTTAACAAGGTAGAAAATCTATTCTTTATTATGAATGAGATCACACGTTTATTTGATGAGCCTCCTCATTTTTACAAATATACAGAGGCCGATGATACCATGGGGTCAATTTTGAAGCATCAATTGCCTACACCAGATGTGTGGGACGATTTGATACGATTACTGTTAAATCAAAGTCAGTAATTGTGATTTTGCTTTTTGAAAATATTTAAATTTTCATACATAGGAAGATAAAGACACATCAGCAGGTATGTAGAAAGAGGCTGAGCCAACTCAGCACAAGTATTCGGCCACCACAGCAGCATCAGCAGTCACAGGTGACAGGGCCGAGAAGCTACAGAAAGATACAGCTGCACAGACACGTCATTCAGCAGTTACACCAAAGCGCTCAACCGACTTCGTGAGCTCCAAAGGTCAAAATTGTTCTGACAGGAGTTAAGAGCCTTTAAAGTTCATTAAAGATTGTAATAAATTTTCATCTGCAATCTCTGTATGAGTTAATGAAGATATTTTCCCTCTCAGATGACTCAATGCCTGAGATATTTTGTAATAGACTTCTATATATTCCCCCTCGCATTTGTTAGCAGGGGTTGGACATTGGATGTAAGAAATCTTTTGATATCTATTCTGCTCCTCTTCTACTATAAATCTTCAGAGAATTAATACAAAGGATGATGGAATTTCCAAAGCTCTGTGTCTCTTGGTGTCTTGCTGGTGTATAGCTGAATGTTGCAGGATTCCTGCATATCTCATGACTCAATAAGTTTTCTCTTGTTACTCTTTGTTATATGGTTGTTATATGTCATATATCATTCATGTTTTCCATGTATTAAATATCTAAATAGCAAGGAAAAAGAATAGTCTCAGGATTTAATCACACATTACCCTAAACTCAATCTAAGCTATTATAAATGTTTTCTTAAGTTATGGTAATGAAAGTGTAATTCTTAATTGCTACCTTTCACACTATATCATCATAGTGATCTATTGTTTCAGGAATTCAAGTCTCCTCCTGTGGAATACATCCCTTTCTCACATCCCAGCTTAGTGAAGAATTCTTTACTGCTTTTCACTGGTTGATTCACAATCCACTATCACAATCTACAGTTTGTTTCATAAAATATATAAAGGCCCTGTAATTCCATCTACACCAAACTCAGGATTCCAAGAAACCCACAGCCACAGACTCCATTGCCCAATGGACTAATTCACCTGCAGATAACACTTCAAAACTATCAGAAAACATCCTCCCAACCAAACACAAAACAAACAATCCTTTACTTCATAAATAGCCTAAAATCTCCATAGAACAGTGACAAACCTTACAGAGAGAGCCCTCTCTGATTACAGCTAGGCTAGAAGCTGTAATCCAAATATTGGTTAGTAGTTACCCCGGCCGTATTCCCTTGGGATTCATAGGGAACAACCTAGGTGTTAACACCTTCAAGCCTCCTATTTCCTTGTGCAGTTTCTCGTGGGTGATCCTATTGTTACCAAATGTAACACTGATCACTCACACTGATCTCACACCCTGTAAAACCACGCAATCCTCAAGGAACCTTGGCTTGAATACATGAATGATTTTCCTTTATAGGCAAACACATCCAACTGATAATACATTGTTCCTGCCTTTAATCTCAACTCGATCTTTCTTAGAATAGACATGCATGAGTTTCTGATGAGTGAATCTTCAGTTATCTGGAGTACATTAGTTTGATGCATGCATGTATTAACTGATTGAACTCACAATTAGTTCCTCAAATTGCTTGGAACTAATTTAACTAGAACTAACTCAGTTAACCGATTTAACTAATTACAACTCAAATACAACTCATCCTTATCTCCTTAATTAAGGGATAATCTCCTTAATTTAATGGTTAACTGTTGCATGAATTCACAAAGACTTCTGTCTTGAATTTCTCCAACTAATTAATACGTAATGAATTAATTAATTGTTATCCAAATAGCTCGTGAGACTAAATTCGAATTTTAATTCAAGGACAAATTAAAATTGGAATATTCTATTTTTGGCATTTCTATTTTTAGCATTTCTTGTTGCTATTTTCAACACTTCGTCTCAGCAAGAATGGAATTCAACTCGATCCTCATCCTAAACCTTTGGAATGTTTTGCATGCAATACTCCTCTCTAGTATTGTTGCTCCAACAACTCCACAAACGAAAAAAAACATCCAAACTGAATCAGAATGATGCCTCTATCATCGAAGTCTCTGAATGCTATTTCCACTGTCGACTAAAAACTCTGTGCCTTTGTTCTCTTTAGTATCTGACTGCTCTAGCTCTGTCACTTTGATCTCTCACTGCATCAATCCCATTGATTCCTCCTACTACAATATACTTTGGGATCCCATAGTAAGGTATGATCCATGAGATATAACCTCTCAATGGGCCCTGCCCAATTTTAGCGTTCTTGGGATTATCACTTTGCATCGCCCCACCTCACACCTCGAGGTATGGCTGCATGTGATTCCTCTGCTGACTTGGCTCGAAATTTCACCCTACTCGAGGTCTATGCATGAGTGGATGCCTCCACTCGGTCTCCCATTGACATCTCCAATTGTGGCTCCTCCATAATTGTCCGAGACTTCTTCTGGGACTGCATGTTGAAGATGTGATTTACTCTCCCTCTCAACCACTAAGTCTCTAACATTTGCCTTGATCCTCAAGGCTTTCCATGCATCTTGAACCTCAAGAGCATACAGGTTCTTAACCCGTGAACCGATATGTTTCACCTGTCTCGTGGTGATATGTCTAAGGAAAATCTTTCCCTTAATAAAACAACACATCATAGCCTCGGTCTTCCAATATCGTGATCGATACCAAGTTTTTCTTCAGTCTGGGAACACACTTCACATCTATCAAGGTGATAGAAGTTCCATGCTCCCTCTGAAAAGCAATTGTGCCCACTCCTGAAACATTATACCTTGGGGTTTATTTAGTTCTATATATTTTCTATTGTTTGAAGAGGACTCATGACACTTGCATGCCCTCTCTAGCTCCTCACTAGTCTTTAGACTCACCATTACACTCATTTCAAAGTGCTAAGACACTTTCCTACCTCGCCCCACAGAAACATCTGCAAATCTGTGTTCATTTCCCGGACCCAAAGCTGCCTTCCCCATCTGATCCAGCAACCCAACCATTAAATTCAATCAAATTATTCTGAGCAAGCATACCTAGCCCAAAATTAGTATTCATATTAGTCATCTCAAGCTTTCCTTGATAAATTTTCATTGAGATTGACAAGGAGACAACCCTCTCTCAACTTGGTAGGGCTAGCTACCAGGTTAAGTGTGGTTTGATGTTACTCTAGACCTGCCTTTCTCAGCCTGAGGTAGATTTAGGCCCTAACATAGTGGCAACCATACTGGGGAACATAGTGTTGTGTTACTCAACAAAATGTATCAAGTTAGATCTGATTGTTGATGGTGGACAACAGTCAAATCCCGAAAGGCTGAAATCATTCACCTGGCGACTCCAGTGTTGAAGAATCCCAAGGTTTAGAATTTTTATGGCAACTCTACTCTTCAAGAACCAGTAGCCTAAAGAATTTCTTGGTGAATTCATTGTTATCAAAATGGATTTGTTTGCTTGACGGTATGCTCCCATGATCCAAGATCACATTCCAGGTTTTCCAAATAAAATTCTGAAAGTAGATTGGCAAAGGAATTTGCCTATGTTTAAAGATGATGATAGGAATGATGCCTCTTTACATCTGGTTATATTTCACATGCATATTCGCAAGTTGAAGGTTGATTTTCCTAAAGATTGCTTGATGAAGATATTCATGGCCACTCTAGAAGGTGAAGCTCGATCTTGGTATGAAAGTTTGATGCCTGCTTGTATTTACTATTTAAAGGATTTTCATACCATGTTCTTTGAAAGGTATAAAGAATTTTAGCCATCCTTAAATTTAGTTCAGAACTTTTGTAGCCATGTTTATAGTTTTATTGAAAATCTTGAAAAAGTTTATTAAGATGATGACTTCATGGATGATGAGATCATAGAGGCTCTATACAAAAATCCATTTCAGCAGAATAAAGAGAGCTTAGAGGATACATCTAAAGTTGCGGAGGAAAATTTGTAGCTAGATCAAGATCTTAGTACAATGGAAAATGATGAAGAGAAGGTCTTACTTCCGATCTGCTCATAGTAAATGACAGTATGTAGGGAGATCAAGTTTCAATTTCAGAATATGATAAAGTCAAGTCAGCTATTTCAGATATAGATTCAGATTGTGATGATCAAGAGTACCTTGTTCTGAATCCTAAGAGGGAGAGCTTTGTTGTTGAGATCATCTTGAATGAAGAAGACAAAGTTATTGACCCAAGTGTTCTCATTTCATTAGAACAAAGCCTTCATGATGAGGTAATCTAGTGATTTTATGAAAAACAAGATAAGATCTTTGTTCAAGTAAGTGAAAAGTCTTCTTTCAATAACTCAGTGGTAAATGATAATTTGATTTCCGTGTCATATGAAGATAATCAACAATGCTCTCAAATTTCAAAAGACCAGGGAATTGAGGACTGGCATTTAGGATTTTCATGTTTAGAAATGTTATTTCAAGAAGACAATACTTGCTTGAGCAAAAGGAAACATAAAGTATTATCTCCTCTGTCTAAAGATGAGATAGATCAAGTCCTGAAAGGTCAGGTTGCAGCCCAAGCTAATGTAGGTCTGCAGTGTGCACATGGTCAAGAAGGTGTTGGGGAAACTTCTTCCTCTTTTGAAAATGATGATAGTCTTGAAATTGGATTTAAAAATTAGTGAACAGATAATATTTTTCTTTCATGAAGATGATAAGGCTATCATGTTTGATAATCTTAAAGAATGTTTTCTGTTCAAGAAAGGTTTAGATTATGACATTGAGGAGTATGAGCCTGAGAGAGACAATATGTCAGAATTCGAGTCAAAATTTCTCATGGTCAAGGAATTTACAGCTAGCACTCACATAGAAATAGCTTACACTATTCTATGCATTCCTATCAATCAGTAACCAACTATTTTTTTAGATCATAATGAAGGGAGTACTTGTATTTTTGTTGCTAGATCTCAAGACAAGCTAGTACTTTAGGATTTTCAAGATCCCTTCCACATTCTTTTGCAATCTTTAAAAAATATGAATGTTTCCTGGTTCATTAGCATAAGCCTTGGTTTCAGTTTTTATTGTGAGTTGCCTACATGTACATCATTCTACTTGCTTGGGAAAAGTGAGAGAAGATTTTCAGTATGTAGCCATTCGCTAGATTGGTTAGGCCCACTTCACATGATTGTACATGTTTCATCAGCAGGTAAGTGGTTGTCATCATGATTTGAAGCCCTCAAATCTTGATGGACTACTGCCATTAAAAAGATTTCTAAGTACTTGTTTCAGTTAAGTAAGTCTTGAGTCATTTTTTGTTTTCGTCAGTTTGTGTTGTCAAGTTGTCAGTTTTCAGTCATGCATTTCAGTTTGAGTTTTTGACTCCATTTAGCCCAATGGAAGAGGCACTATCTTCTTTCTAGAGATCTGTAGTTCTTGGCACCTCCCAAGAGCTACCATCCCCATTGGATCCAATTTTAGCATCGATATCTTCATCCCTCCATCAATGATCAAATTCTCTTTTTGCACGCATTTTAGGTGTCCCATCTGATCAGCTGCATTCCATTAGGTCATGGATAAACTAATGGTAGTGGTTCCTTATCAAATTTCCCTCATGGTCTTTACCTTCTGGCCTATTTTCACAAGTTCAGGTCATTTACAGTCATTTTTTTTCATTACATTTGCAAAAGCCATTTTTAGGGTTTTAGGTCTCATTAGGTCTAGGGTTTGCCACCATAGTCATGGAAAATCTCAATAAGGGTCAGTAGGCACATGAGGAGGTCAAATAAGTTCACAAGATCAAAATTTCAATTATGATATACTCAATAAGTGATTTTTTTTCTCAAAACCCTGTTTTGAGGTAAAACAAAGTTTTTATTTTCTATGTATAAACTTTTTATGTAATTTTAATTTTTCTATATGTAATAAGTTCAAGGTTGCTGCCCTTGGTCACCTTGCCAACTCCAGGCACTGGAAGCAAGAACACAAGAATCAATTGATCAGTTTGTCAAGTGATTAAGAAAAGTCAATTTCAATGGAAAAACAGAGTTCAAAACCAAAAGTGACTTTAACATTAGAGAAGTGGGTTTGAGGGAGTGAAAAATTAAAGTCATTCATATTTAAAGTGAAAGAGGTCCTCTTTGTCATTTCATTGTGCAAATTTACTCTTGGAGAACAAAAATTACGATTTGGGAGTCAAAGAGGCAAAAACCCTATTTTTCAAGGCAACTTGGCCTGGCGCTGTGCATCAGAGGCAGTGCGTTGTGCATCAAAGGCAGAATTGCAATGTAATTTTGAACTAGCGCTACGCATCAGGAGGGTGCTGTGCATTGGGCCTAGTGCACTGCGCATCAGTCCAGTTTGGTATAAATCATCCCAAATCATGCCATAACCCTCAAATTTGCTATATTTGCCTTCTACAAGTAAGTAATCATCCTCCTAAGTTTGAATTTGAGGTCACATTGGTTTTTTTCATAAATCTTGCATGTGAAAAATGAAACCCTAGTTTCTCTTCATTGTTTGCCATCCTATGGTACAATTTTCATCCCATCTTCACAAAAACATCATCAAACCCCTTTTCACTCTTTATTTACCCTAATACACTCCATTTATCCCATTTTCCCATATCCCACTCCCCTAAAGCAATTATTGCCCTCACAAAACCCTAAATCCCTCACTAAACCCTAATTTCCCAAAATCATTCTCTTCACTCCCCAACCTCATTTCCCAAGAGTAAAATCTCTTCATAATCATCACCATTGTCCTCTTTCATCACCATTTTTCATCATACGTTCATCTCATCAATTTCCTAAGACAAGCACTATGGCAAGAAATAGTGACTCAAGCTATGAGGAAGAAACACAAAGTGACAGTTCAAGAGATAGAAATGTATAGCCTAGGAGACCTCACAAGGGTGGGAAGATAATCAGAGAGGAGCCTATTAGCATTGTTGAACTTCTTGCTTTCCCTCTTGCCATGGCTTGTTTCAGATACCAATCTTGCTTTGAGTTTTGTGAGCTACTTGAGAGGGTTAAGTATCATCATGAATTGGCTAGACAATTTGTCATGACATGGAGGATGATATGGTATAGCTTGTTGGCATCAACTTCACTCTTTCACCAACCATTATTATAGAAGAAACTAGGATGCCAGATGTGGGGGAAAGATGGAAAAGAAATATCTGAAAACAGAATTATGAACCCTACATTAAAGCCAAATATCATAGTCGATTGGACATGATGTTTCCCTTTCAAGTTTTTGGAGGACCGGTATGTGCCACTAATGAAACTCATCATTGAATACTTCACATGTGAAGGAAGGTTCTCCAGAATCTATGCTTATCATATCAGATTGCTTATGCATTTTACTAGGGTCAGAATGATGAGTATACCATACTTCATTTGCAAAAACATAGAGAGGATGTTTGTGCTTGCAAAAAGGAAACCATACCCACAATAACTTAATAGCATTTATCACTTTGTTGTCATCAAGATTGTTGTTGTGCATCATCTCACTCAGTTGGGAGTGCCATGGGAAACCTTCATTGCCCATGAGATTTTCAAGGGACCTCAAATGTTTGCAGAATCTAAAGAGGAAGCTAGACCTTCCGGGCAACAAAGAGAGCATGAAAGAAAAAATGAAGAGGCTAAAATTCCTGTCTTTATAAGTTGTGAAAAGGGGATGAGAATACTTTTTGCAGCTGCCAAACAAGTATTATCTCCACAAGGGGTGGAAAGGGTCTCGTTCTCTTCACCAGACAGCAAGCAAATGTTATCTTCACCTCGGGTGAAAGGTGCTTTGCCTTCTTCTTCAGTAGAGCAGGTACAACACAGAGGAAAGAAACCATTGCATGATGAAGGGCCTTTTGAAGGCCAAGATAAGGATTTCATTTTGATTGAGGAAGAGGACATTGATTTGGGCTCCCAAAGCTCAAGACTCAAGGATGAGATCATCAAGGAGAAAGAAGCTGAGATCAAAATCCTATCACTTGACCTTGAGAGGGCTAAATGGATCATTAATTACCTTGAGCAATAGAATAAGAAATTGGAGGACAAACAAACAATCATGGAGCTGCAAACTATAAGGGAAAACCTACAAATGACAAAAAGAAGGAAAATCAAGTTGACTTCACTAGAGAAAGAAATAGAGGCTGACCAAGAATCATGGTTGGAAAGAGTGAATGTCAACCTTGAGAAGCTTCTTGACAAGGCTAATAAGGAGAAGAACATGTTGCAACACATGGCCTATCCCTATTTGGCCAGGAACAAAATTTGTAAGACAAGAATAAGAAGCTTGAAAGCCAAGCTAGGGAGAGCCTTAAAGGCCAAAAAGGAGCAAGATAAACTTAGAATCTTGGTTGAAGCTTCATTGGACTAGAAAAGTAGTTGATAAGATTACCTCTTGCCAATTTTGAAGAATTTTGGAGAAATTTTTGTCATTTCCAAATTTTTAATTGCAATACATAGGAATTTCCCTCTGATGCGCAGCGCCACTGGCATTGTGCATTGATCTGGTAAGAAATTTGGAGGAAGGGATTACATTTTTGGATTCCTCATGAAAAAATATGAAAACCCAGAAAATTTCATGAATTTTGGAGGAGATATAGGTCACCTAAAGGGAAGAAAACACCTCTAAAATGCCCTCTTTGCTACTTTTTGGACCCACAAGAAGCACTCTTGGGAGAACTCATTTTTGGAGGAGAAAATGGACACCAATTTCAAAAATTCCACTTGTTCTAGAAGGTAGATAGACAAAATTTTCCGACAAGCCATCTTGGATAAAATTTAGTGAAGGGGAAGGCCTCCAAAATCAGCTTGGAAAAGGCACTGCGCATGAGGCACAATTTTGTCAATTTTGCTCAAAACTCAAAATTTTCGCCTAGTTTTCTATCAGTTTGAATTTTTATCTCTCATGGTCAAATTCATGATGTAAATTGATGTAATATAATGTAAAAATGATGAAAATTTACTTAAGGAGGTATATACATTAGTTTTAGGTGGTTTTGAACTGAATGAATCAGTTTCCATAGTTTTAGAGGCAAGCTGTTCCACTGCCTATGTTTTAGTTCCTAGTTTAGATCTTGTTGAAACAACTCTTAGACTCATGGATAGCATGGGTGGTTTGATGCCTATATCTTCTACTTTCTTATTCATTTGTCAAGGTTGGACTCTTGTGGATGCATTGAGCTACTTTGTACATCACTTCTGCATTTTGGCAAGGAAATAAACCAGGGTTTTGCAACATTTTGTGGGATTCTTGTGGTAATGTGAATTAGCATTGTGTTCTTCTCTGTAATTTAGTTGATTTATGTTTATGTGTGCCATTATCTCTCTCTTTCTACATAACTAAATGAATCAAGTTTGAAAGGTGGAATTCATTGGTATTTCAGTGCTCTACCTTGGGGTTTATTTAGTTCTATATGTTTTCTATTGTTTGAAGAGGACTCATGACACTTGCACGCCCTCTCCAGCTCCTCACCAATCTTCAGACTAACTATTACATTCATTTTAAAGTGCTAGGACACTTGCCTACCTTGCCCCACAGAAACCTCTGCAAATCTGTGTTCATTTCCCGGACCCAAAGCTGCGTTCCCCATCTGATCCAGCAACCCAACCATTAAATTCAATCAAATTCTTCTAAGAAAGCATACCTACCCTAAAATTAGTATTCATATCAGTCATTTAAAGCTTTTCTTGATAAATTTTCATTGAGATTGACAAGGAGAGAGCCCTCTCCTGACCTAGTAGGGCTAGCTACCAGGTTAAGCATGGATTGATGTTACCCTAGACCTGCCTTTCTCAGCCTGAGGTAGATTTAGGACCTAACACCTGTATTGTGTTAGAACTCAGGATCACAAGCTACTGATGTATGATGGGCTGACAATAGTAGATGAATTCTTGACTAAGTTTGAAAGCATGGTACTAGAGCACTAACGGTTTGGTGCGTTAAATGGACATTGTGTGCGACACCTGCGCGATGGTGGAGAACCGATGGAGGAACTTTTGAAGATTGGCGCAGCTGAAGGCACATGATACAGATAATATTTGGGAAGCCGACACTACAAATAACTAAGAAATATGATGGACGTGATGATCCGCACATGCACCATACCAGATGTACCAAAGCTTACGGCGAGGAGCCTCAACTAGAGTGAGTGCACTTACTTTATCATACCCTAGATGTCATCCCAAGGAACTGGTATACTAAAATAGAGCTCCAATATGGCACAGGTGATTGCAATATCTTGCGTGAAGGGTTTCTGTTGACATTCCTCTTTGAAGACTAATGGATGGATACTGTGGACGACGCGTTATAGCAGGTGAAGGCTGCCATTTTCAAAATGCCACTGGAATCAAAAGAAATCATGCAGCCAAACTGGTCGCGATAGTTGAGCCAGGTCATAGAATGTTATAATGTATAGGTAGAAGATGATGAGGATGACCCACAAAACATCAATATTCCAGAATTAGATGGGAGCTGTGAGGTGTGCGGACTTGAAATTGAAGATCTAGACGTCATGATGCCGTTGAAAACAAAACAAGTAAATATCAAAATAAAAGAAGAGCTGAAGTATGCAATGCTTGGGGACTATTGGGACAACGCCACATTGGAAAAGGTCATCGAGTTGCTTTGGGCATATTGAGACGTATTCCCAACAAAAATCACGGAGCTAAAAGGGATCCTAGGAGACCTAGGAGTGATGAAGATAACGTTGAAGCTAGATGTGAAGCTAGTTAAGTAGTGACCCTACCGATTGAATCCAAAATACAAAGAAAAGGTCCGCAAAGAATTGGACAAGACTCTAGCAGCAGGAATCATTGAACCAGTCAAGCAACTCGATTGGGTAAGTCCTATGGTTGTATAAGAGAAGAAACAAAAGGGCAAGATTTCCATCTATGTGGATCTCAGGAAGCTCAATGATGCCTGTGTTAACGATCCATTTCTGACACCCTTTACAGATGAGGTACTAGAAAATGTGGGTGAGCAAGAAGCCTACTCCTTCACGAACGAGTTCTCAAGGGACCACCAGATTAAGATCATGCCAAAGGATAGGAATAAAGCAATGTTTTCCATTGAATGTGGTTCTTTTCAGTATGCAGTGATGCCCTTTGGACTAAATAATGCACCGGCAATATGCTCACGCATTGTGGTAGTTGCATTCAAGGAATTTATACAGAAGTTCATGGAGGTCTATTTTGATGACTAGACCATATTCAGACTGGTTAAGAAACATATCATGAGCTTATAGTTAATGCTGGATAGTTGCCGACAACACTAGATTGTACTAAACCTAAAGAAGTCTACTTTCTCGTCCCCTTCAGGAACCTACTTGGCCATGTGGTTTTTAAGCAAGGTCTGATGGTGGTTCTAGCAAAGATCACTGTCATACTCAATCTACAAGCACCACAAAGTGTCAAACAACTATGTGCTACATTGGGACACACAGGCTACTATTGGAAGTTCATAAAAGGCTATGCCCAGATCACAGCCCCGTTGGAATAGTTGCTGAAGAAGGATGATACTTATTGCTGGAATGAGGAGTGCAACAAAAGTTTGGAAACACTTAAGGAAAAGATGGCATCTGCCCCTATATTGGTCTTGCCGAAATGGGACGTCGAATTTCATGTGCATGTCGATGCATCGCGTATCGCGTTGGGGGAAGTACTTACTCAACCAAGAGTAGAGGGAATTGATCACCCAATTGCATTTCAAAGTCACCAGTTGTCAAAAGCTGAGAAGAACTACTCGACTAGTGAGCGAGAAGGATTAGCAATGGTATACGTGCTTCGAAAATACCACCACTATCTGCTCGAAGGCCACTTTAAGATGTATATTGATCACTTTGCGCTAAAATACCTAGAGAATAAGCCTGTGTTGGGGGGGGGAACATTTGTAGGTGGTTACTTTTATTCCAATAATATGACTTCAAGGTCATCGTAAAGCCAGGAAGTCTAAATGCAAGACCGGATCACTTGTCCCAAATTGAGACTAGCAAAGAGCCCACAAATTTAGAAGATGGACTCTCGGATGCACAACCGTATGCACTACACGTAGCGGATGGCCACTTTAAGGATATAATCCATTTCTTAACTACAATAACTGCACCATAGTGATATTCTATTCAACAGAAGAATGAATTAGTGATACACGCAACAAACTTTACCATGATTGTAGGGCACCTCTACAAAATGGGCAACGATGAAATATTACGCAGGTATGTCCCGAAGTTCGAGCAAGGATAGATCCTTGCCGAAGCACATGGGGGGGTTGCTGGTAGACATTATGTGGGTTGCGCCATAGCCCAAAAGATTCTTCGAGCAAGATTATGATGGCCCACTCTGCATCAAGATTCAAAGGCATACTATCGAGCCTGGGACATATGTCAATGGACGGGGAAACCATCACGTCGAGATGAAATTTCGCTCAAGCCACAGCTGACGCTGCAACCATTCGAGAAGTGGGAAATTGACTTCGTAGGACCTATTGCATCGCAAGGGAAGACGGGCACATGCTATATCATCACCGCAACAAAATATTTGACACAACCTATTAAGGAATGCACGACTGTGACAAATGTGAAGTTTTTGTTCAAGAACGTGCTGAAAAGGTTTAAATGTCCCAAAATTGTCATGAGTGATCAAGGTACACACCTTTTGAATGAAACGATCAGCGCACTCACTGAGGAATTCTACATACATCATCAATAGAGTACGCCTTATCACTTACAAGTGAATGGGAATGTTGAAGTGTTTAACAAAATTCTAGAGACTACGTTAAAAAAAGTCTGTAATGCATAGTGAAATGACTGGGACTTGTGCATCCCTGCTCTGGTATGGGCATATCGAACCATGTGCAAGAAGTTAACGGGCCAGACACCTTTTCGGTTAGTCTATGGTAAGGAGGCCATTATGCCTATGGAATACATTGTGCCTAGTCTGTGAATACTGGCAACAACCAGAATGGCAGACCGCGGGGCTTTGGAGGAATGGCTCGCACAGCTAGAAGAACTAGAGGAGGAAAGGTTTTTGGCTGGATTCCATCAAAAAGTACAAAAATAGTGAGAGAAATCATGGCATGATTGCCATATCAAGGTACACACTTTCAAGGAGAATGATTTAGTATTACTATATGATAGCAAGTTTGAGAAATTCCCTATCAAACTCCGAATGCATTGGTTGGGGCCCTATGTCGTCAAAGAAGTTACCGATGGGGGCATGGTTTAGCTTGCCAAACTCAATGAAGACCCCTTCCTGGGAAGAGTGAATGGTAGTTGCTTAAATATCTACACGGGTCAGCTAACTGCCTGACTAACTGTCTGAAGGATAGTCTCACCGCTCCAGCCAATTGAAAGAGAGCACAAGACGATAAAGCAATTTGGGGGAAGGTTGCTCGATTTCTAGGGTACGCGTAGATTTGGCCAATCACAAGGGTCACGGTTACGTAGAAAGGAGTGTGCTGCTACATTGATAAGAGGAGAGGTAACTATTGCTGCTACTATTCATGAAAATATGTCTACATTATGGAAAAAGGGAGCGGGCAATAGGAAATTAAGAGAAAAGGTACAAGCCAGATATGGCACGAGCTACTGCAGATTTAACATGAAGGCACCAGAACAAGTTGGAGACAAGGAGTTTGAATTTCGAAATGGTTATAAATCATAGAGGGGCATCCACAGTGAAAATTACGCTTCAAAAAAATGCAAGATGTGTACCGGTATGGAATACTTCATTACCTCTACATAAGGAGTAAGCCCAAGGGTGGTGATATGGCCAATGGAGAGGCAAGGCTCATTGAAGAACGTCATGTTGATAACTACGGGAACCACACATAGTTCAACATCAACGATAGGGGATATACTAGAAAATAGCTGACACAATGCAAAACTGGTCTGGATGCCGCAGCCTCGCTCGTGGGTAGGCCGACTAACAACAAAAGAAAAGAGAAAGGATCGAAAAACAGAGACCACTTGTATAAATGTAGTTAATAAGTCACCTCTGTGGTACCTTGAGGATTGGGATCTCGTGGACAGTAGCAAGGGTCTTGCAAAATTGCAACACAAGCTACAACAGATAGCGTGAAGAGCATATACGAAGGTAGGAGGTGGTACAAGGCGGTCCTGTAGGCAGCTCCCTCGCTAGAGCTAAAATCCTATGAGGGGGTGTTTTGTGTTAATTGAGTAGAGCAGAATGAGCATTATCGGTTGTGAGTAGTGTTAGCAACAACGCAGCAGGAGCCAGACAAAGAATTGTAGGAGACAATGAAGGAGCAGCAGGACGATCAGCATCACTCAAAGGGAGGTGAACCATGAAGCTGAGGCAGCACGTCTCGCCACACCAATGAGTGACTTGGGACGAGTCAGGATGATTGTGTTGGGGGACTATTGGGTAGCGGAGGTCCCGCGTAATAGTTTTGGGTTTGAAAGCCTAGAAGTTAGGATACAAATATTGTAAAACTCTGAAATATGTGTAGCATGAAATGTAAAAGGTCGAGTCAAAGGGTTGCCTGCCCAAGAAATAATATAGAATAAAAGGAAGTAAGTCGACTTACCCATGGTCCACGGACCATGGGAATGTATAAATAGAGTAAGGCTCTAAGGGTAGAGGGCAGTTTTTTTGTTGAAGAGAATGAATTCTAGTGCTATGGATTTGTGAAGGTTATTTGTGCGTCTGTAAGTCTGAGTCGAGGGTATTGGGTAGTGGATAGAGGCTCTGTAGCTGTGTGCGCAGAGGCCTGGTAGAGTACGCAGTTGTGTGCATGGGCCCCTGCAGCTGAATGCATAGGGTAGATCTGAATGTATCAGTGATAAAGTGGAAATAAAGATAAGTTGATTTGTGAAAAATTATATTAAACTGACTATTGTAGATCTCGTTATTTTATGATTGGTATTTCTATTGATTCTTTATGTGCATGTTATTGTTCTGGGTTAATGCAAAGATGTCTCTCTGTTAAATGTGTGCACTAGTTATCTTGAGTAAATGTTTGCTTGAAGACCCTGTTAAGTGGATCTGATCTATAATAAATCGTTAAGTAATTAGAATCAAGAAGTAGCCCTTTTTCGGATCTGCACAGAAGCAGAGCAGTGTGAGTTTGTAGAATGGTGTGCGAAACCTCTAGACCACATCTAGACATCCCAAGAGTGCAAAAACCTGGTTGCAACACCCTCTGTGCTACCTCAGGCAAGACCTCAGTCCACGCCTCACGGGCTATTACCAAAAGCGTCAGTCGTTGTGGGATTTGTTTGGCTAAATAACTCTTCTGAACCTATGTCAGGCTCATATAAGCCAACAGTCACTATCTATCATTATAAATCATTATTGGTGACAGACATTGAATGTCACTACAACACCTATACTTTTGGTGTCGCCACCTTTGGTGATGTTTCAGGTTTTGGTGATATAGGCTATGGTCTGTCACCATTACTCATATGAAATGGTGACGGTCACTATCTTTCATTATAAATCATTATTGGTGACGTACTTTGAATGTCACTACAATACCTATACTTTTGGCTACGCCACTTTTGGTGACGTTCAATTTTTGGCAATGAAGGCTCTTTTGACTGTCACCAATGAGCTTACGGTGACATTTTTCGCCCCTCACCAATTTCGTTTTTTCTTGTAGTGTTTTTTGGTGCAACTAACTCTAAACCTGGGTCAAGACCCCCCAAGCCAGCATGGTTATTCGTTCGCTACTGATAGATAATTTTTTTTGTCTAAATATTGACTTTTTGTCCATTACCCATATACCTTGATAGGTGTTCTTTGATGAAATACATGGATGGAAAAAAGAGTTTCTAGATGCAAAAGCAACCCTTTAGAGTTGAAGGAGCTAAAATATTATAGTATTATCCCTCAGGGAAATAATTCTTTCCAAGAGGCATTGTTTCTTGAAATATATCGTGAGACAAGGTTTTCCCCAAGGCCACATTCCTCATGGTTGGGTCATGAATCCCCTACCCCCCATGAGTATTTCAAGATTTAACCACTATCCATTTGACCAAGTGGTACTTTTTTCTACTCTGTTTTCCACATTTACATAAGAAATTCCTAACAATTATGGCCATTTCACATAAGATTCTTGAAGGAGAAAGAAGGGCCATAAAATTATAGTGTAAAATAATATGATATTTCCTTGATGAGAATGTGCTCCCTTGCCATGACCAAGCAAATCATTCCCCATTGCTGTAGCTTAGCTCTAAATTTTTCTATAACTACAGACCATGTAAGGGATGTGTGGGAATTTAGACACATTAGGACCCATAGATACTGAAACTCCTTCAGGAATCTATGGGATGGAATCCAAGAATGGCACCCAACTATATTTGTAGATGGGGAGTAATATTCCATTAATCATACATCTACAATTTTTGATGATTAATAAGGCCACTAGAGGCTAGAATACACTAAAGTGGTCGAATATAGAATTAAAATGCGCAACAATAATTATTAGGCCCCTCCTAAAAAAAGAGAGCATGTCATCTACAAATTGGGATTTATATATTCTATGTTTTCTTAACATGTACCTTACCCCTTGTAAGCTTCCATCTATTCTCTCATGTTCGAGGACCTAGCTTAACGAGTCAACCATAAAAATCTAGAGGAAAGGTGAAAAGAACACCCTTGGAACATGCTTCTAGTGGCTTTGGAAAATCCAGAGGAGCAACCATTCATCAGGGAGATATACAAGTAGATTAGATGCATTGCATAAACCCATTTTATGATTTTTCTATAAAATCTGAACTGAGATAGAACATTCAACAAAAAATCCTGATTGACTCAATCAAATGAATTTTCCATGTCAAGTTTTATGAGCATTCCTTTATCGTTTCTTTAATTTTTGCAATGGAAAAATTATTAACCCAAGAATATATTATCAATTATATATCTCTAGCCCATAAAGCTCCTTGCTTTTTAGATATGATCTTGGGAAGGAGTAAATTTAAGTGTTGAGCTAAATTTTTTGAAATGATTTGCTGAGAAGACAAAAGTAGAAAAAGGATAAAAGGAAAGTTAATTATGGATATATAAATTCCTAGAAATGGAATCAAGAAGTGAAGAAAATTACATAAGTATTACTACCTAGTCAAAATGGAGGTAGTCTTAAAAAATGAACAAAGAGAAAAGTTTTCAACAAATAATTCCAAAATAATATGTTCTCTCCACACCTTAAGGGTGAGGGGCGGGGGTGGGGGGACAATCGTAACGCTCCTACACCTTTAAGGGGGGATTATATTGATGAATTGAATATGGTTTGTGGTAACACATAATCCACCACATTATCCAAATCAATGTAATCTAGTTAGTGGTCATAAAAAAAAAATCACATTATTCAATGAAGATTGGTTAGTGGTCATCAAGAAACCACTGCATTATTCAAAGAAGATATATTATTGGTAAATCATAAACCACCACTTTCCATGGAAGATTATTAGTGGTCAAATATTAGTACCACCATTTAAAGAATCCAATACCCTAGTTTGGATCTTGTTATCACTCCAAAATTTCTTTTGAGTTGTTAGAGAAAGTGTCAGGCCAGGCAGTAACTCATCTAAATCAATTTACATTTATTCATTCAGGTTGATCTTTATTATATACATGAGGGAGAGACTGTTCATTTCATCTCCTGGTGACTATTCATATTTCTTATTATTTCTTTACATTAGTTACACTTATTCACCCAATTCTGATGATTAGGTGTCAACATTCCCCCCCTTAATCTGAAGGGATGTTGGTGAGTCCAAGCCTCATTCTGAATCGCTCAGGCTTTTCTCTTCCAAGTGCTTTGGTGAAGATGTCTACAATTTGCCCATTAGTGGAAAAATGGTGGAGATGGATTGTTTTGGCCTCAATATGATGTTGAATCAAATGATATTTAGTATTGATGTGCTTCGTTCGATCATGGAACTTTTGGTTCTTGGCCAACTTTATTTCCGAGGTATTGTCAATCATGAGTGGAGTCGATTGTTCTTGTTTTATCTACAAATCTTCAAGAATTTTCCTCAGACACACAATTTCTTTTGTTGTCTCAGCAACTGCCACATATTCTACTTCTGTTGTGGAATCTGCTAGAACTGATTGTTTGTGTGATCTCCAGGAGATAGCTCCTGATCCATGAATCACAGCATAACCTGAAGTAGATACCCTAGTTTCTTTGTCTCCATCGCAGTCTGAATCAGAGTATCCAAAGAAGTTGAAGTCTTCCACTTGTGTATACTTCATTCCAAAGTCTTGAGTTCCCTTCAAGTACCTTAGAACTCTTTTTGCAGCAGACCAATGTCTCTCACAAGGCTTTTGCATAAACCTAGAGAGGATTCCAACAACAAACGAAATGTCTAGTCTAGTTGTAGTTAGGTAGTTGAGACTTACTACAAGCTATCTATACTTTGTTGCATCCTCAAATTATTTTCCTTCAATGGATGTGAGCTTTAAGTTTTGTTCCATTGGAGTAATAAGAGGATTTCATTCCGTCATACCTAACCTATTCAACAGATCTCCAATGTACTTCTTTTGTGAAAGGAATATGGACTTTGGATGTTGAGTTACTTCAATACCAAGATAGTAATGAACATAACCCAAATCAGTCATTTCAAAACATTTTCTCAATTCTTTATTTATGGATGCAATGTAGTTTTCATTATTCTCGGTCATCAAAAGCTCATCTACATATACCACAAGATATACAACTATTTTTCCAACTTTCTTGACAAATAAAGTTGCATCATCAAGATCATAATGTTTGAAATTGAGTTTCAAAAGATGCTCAGTTAGTTTTTCATACCAGGCTTGCAGTGCTTGTTTGAGGCCATACAAGGATTTCACAAGTTTGCATACTTTATGTTCATGTCCTTTCACAACAAATCCTTTAGGCTAGGACATAAAAACATTCTCTTTTAGATCTCCATTCAAGAAAGCAATTTTTACATCCATTTGATGGACTTTCTAACCGTTCTGAGCTGCTAGGGAAAAGAGTGTCCGGATGGTAGCCCATTTTTCTGTGGTGGAAAAATTCACCTCATAATCGACCCGTTCCTTCTGTGCAAAACCTTTTTCCACAAGCTTGGGTTTGTGTCCAAGTGCCATCCTTTATGAGGGCATCATACTCCTTTTGCATCACTTCTTTCCATCCATCATGAGAAGCAAATTCTTTGAAGGAGGTTGGTTCAAAATCTGTAGACAAATTCAATTCACAATCATAAGAAACATCCATATCAACAGGTGAATCAGAGTCATCTACATCACCTCCATTTTTCTGGTTTGAATTTCTAGTTCTTGTCTTTCCAATCTCATCAGGATGAACACTTTCAAGTGTCTTTATCAGCCATTTTGGAGGACCTTTCTCAGATGGTCTAGGTTTCTCCATTGATTGAGTTGGGATTGAATCAAGATTGATTCTTCCAATTCTATCAATCACATCACTTAAAGCATCATCTGTTGTTGGAGTTTCATGTGGGGGAGAGAGTTATTCAGAAGAAGATTCCATACGTTGATCTAATATAGGAATTCCCCCTTCAAGATGTGGAATATGATTATCAAATTCTTGAAATGATTTTGCATTTATGAATCCATCCAAGAGATCAAGTTTCTTGTTATATACCTAGGGGGGTAATATGGGGTACCAAGGGAGGTACTCAAGGTAATAATGTAATAATGGGATGGGCCATAGTAATAAATAAGGTGGTTAACCCATATCATGTAAGGGACCACAAGCAGTCAGTAATAAGGTAATGGGCCTATGGTATTAGTGGATGATATGAGGGAACCATGGTAATGATCCATGGTATTGCATGTATGAGGCCTATATAGAGGCTAGAGACTCCACATGGAGGATGTCAAGAAATAGTGTCAAGGATTATTGTATGAACAAGCATATGGCTTGTGGAATGTTCTCCTTCCTTAAGGAGTGAATTTATGGTGTTACCCTACCTTAAGGGTTTGATAATAAAGTGAATCATTTCTATCTATTTCAATCTTGTTATTCTTGGGTTTATTTATATTTTCATAATATTTTCGGGTTAGATCTACAACAGAGAGCACTTACATAGTTCATTATGCATTGAACATTGGTTGGTTACATGCCTCTACATTATATGCGATGTGAGACAAAAACCAGAGTTTGAGGGAGTTGTTAATACATTATTCCATTTGTTAATAAACAAGAGGAACCAAATACTTCAATCTATGGTTTGAGAAGCAGTCATCCGACACATTGGTGCTACTACTTCTTGATCAAATCCAACAATAGATTGGAGCCTACGAACTTGGAACAAAATTTTCAAGGGTTGTGTTCACCTTGCTTTTCCTCCACTTGTAGTTGCATATGCTTTTATTACTCTGATATTGTGAAAAGGCATTTTGTTATCTTTGCTTCTGCATTAACCCTTCATTTACTTGAACTAGAGAAAATGGCTAAAGTTGACGAAGTATTTGAGTTGCTTAACACTTTGATACTCTCTACAATGGATGATACAATAAAAATTAGCAAGGCCACTCTCTTTGATATTCAAATATGTTTTCAAAATGCACAAAAAAAAAAATGATTTTTTGGAGCTTGAATCTCAGTTTCAGCAAGCAAAATTACAACAGTGGAGTTATCATTCTGAACCTTTTTTTGTTCAGAACATTAAGACATACTCCCATCAATAGAAAATCAATAATGTTGATCTCGTACCCAATGAGGGAACAGATTTGCAGAAAGAAGCAGAAATTCAGTGTACACTTCCCAAGCCCATCATCAGACCTTGGGAAGAGCTTGTCTATAACAAGCAAAATATTGGTCTTGGATATGACAAGGACGTGCCCTTTCATATTCCAGATTACTCAAAACCCATCCAATTCCATAGTGATGGATTACTTCATGACAATTAACCTTCAGTTGTTCCAGATTGTAGTCCTCTTCCGCAGTAGCCACAACAGAATATTAAATGCCAACATTCTGACAGAGTTGGCCATACGAAATATCATTGTTTTGATCTTCGTCCATGTGAGCACTGTCATAAAACCAGTCATTCTTCAAATAGATGCTTCAAAAACAAGCCTCCTGCTAGAACAAAAATTCATCTTGGATGGATCGCTTCTTGGCAATGGGATTCAACAACCAAGAAGATATTTCAGGCATATGTCAGAATTTTTTCTAGAGTATTGAAAAGTCTTGCAGTTAAGTTTTCTCCATCATCTCACCTTGTATCTGACAGGGGAGGACGTGTCCTTTCATATTCCAGATTACTCAAAACCCATCCAATTCCATAGTGATGGATAAATTCATGACAATTAACCTTCAGTTGTTCCAGATTGTAGTCCTCTTCCGCAGTAGCCACAACAGAATATTAAATGCCAACATTCTGACAGAGTTGGCCATACGAAATATCATTGTTTTGATCTTCATCCATGTGAGCACTGTCATAAAACCAGTCATTCTTCAAATAGATGCTTCAAAAACAAGCCTCTTGCAAGAACAAAAATTCATTTTGGATGGATCGCTTCTTGGCAATGGGATTCAACAACCAAGAAGATATTTCAAGCATATGTCAGAATTTTTTCTAGAGTATTGAAAAGTCTTGTAGTTAAGTTCTCTCCATCATCTCACCTTGTATCTGACAGGGGAGGACGTGATGGTCATCTACAAGCTTTAAAGCCACATCAAGTGAGCCTAAGCCACAACATGAAATTGTTGCCTAATTCAGAGTTGTAGCCAGAGACACAAATGTTCAAGTGAACCTAAGCCACAACTTGCCATACCAGATTCAGAGTTGTAGCCAGAGACACAAAAGTTCAAGTGAACCTAAGCCACAACCTGCCATACCAGATTCAAAGTTGTAGCCAGAGACAAAGATGCCCTTGAGAATGCCTTTGGTTGGTGGTCAGCCCTAAACCATCTATGCAAGTTTGAGGCCTCCCTTTTCAGGTTGAACTTCTCCCTCTTCAAAGAATTGGGGAAACTTCCTCTCGCAGAATATTTCAGTTTCTTGCAGATTCTGGTAAAGTTCTAGGAATTGCATCAAGCATTCCAGAGTTGGTGGTCATCCTTAAACCACTGCAGGTTGTATTGTAGACCTTCCTTTTCCAGGTTGAAGGTCATCCTCTCCAAAGTATTAGGGACACTTCCTCTAGCAGAAGATTTCAGCCTCTTGCCAGATTTGGAGGAGTTCTAGGGACTCGACAGTGCGTTCTAGTGTTGGTGGTTATCCTTAAACCACCCCCCTATACCAACATTTCAGAGAACACATTCAACCTAGAGTTGCCATGCATATTTTTGCACATTTTGTATTACAACTCTCTTCTTGGACTCATACATACCCTTTTGGATTAAGGGGGGAATGTTGGACACCTAATCCTCTAAGGGCTTGTGTGGAAGTTGAACAATCAAAGGGAGTCCAAGAGACCACTTGGAATATGAAACCAAGGGTCACTAGGCAGGTATAAATATGTATCATTGTGAATAATAATGCATTCAATGCTTATCTTAATTTGTTGTCCATTATTTGTGTGTATGTCTAACAATATGTCTCCTTGCCCATTTGCCAAGAGCACGTGTTAGAAGGTGGGCTTTTGATCTAAAGGTACTTTATTAATTTTGCAATCGAGTGCTTATGCTTATCTGTATTTGGGCTTTTTGACATGGACTATCTTACATTACGAGCCCCTATTCCACCTTTATTATTCAGGTTCAACTGATCACTGGTTCATTGGGATTTGGCACTCACACATCCTCATACTTGAGTAGGGCCTAGAAATGTACCCTAGGAGGTTGATGCAACTAAAAGAAACAAAAAAAAACATATAACGGCCACAAGAAAAACAAAAGAAAAATAAAAAATGCAAAAGATGGTCAAGACTTACGAATTAACACATGGGCAAAAGTCAAGCATGAGCTCTACCTCACTCATATGGCCATCACCTAGTTCTTGGGTCAATGATGCCCTATCTCATAGAAGACAAGGAACCCTTACATGTCCCAACCCCTGATGGTTGATGAAATGGCCCATCCTAAAGGGGGTAAAAACTGCTATGCATTATACAAAGCGAGCTCTCATTCCTTGAGCTACGAGCGATAATATAAAGAAGAATCAAGAAAATGTAAAAGGCATTTAGAGGGGAAAAACAAAGGCTGACGTAACTCATGCATCCACAATTGCTCTCTCCTCACATTTGTACACCCAGGATGACGTACTCCATCATAGTTAGTCCCTTTGACCATGGCACTTAGTCATGAAGTCTTTTTCCCTCCATTCCATCACTATTCACACAACACCTATTGATTGAAGGGTGGACCAAGGACATGTCGCTACCCCTTGGGGGTTTAGAACACCCCATAGGATCGTTTATTAACCACTCCTACCTAGGGAGGTAATACCATTACGTGACTAAGGCCCCAATTTTGGAAGAGAAGTCTTATATGAAGTGTTAATTTACCCATTTCTTTCAAGCTTGGTTCACTAGATTAAATGTACCTAATGGTTAAAGATGTATCATTGAATATTGTGTGTAATTGGAACGTGGTTCCATCTATAAGTCTAGACAACTTAACTTGGGTCTAGGTCCTCTAGAGTCTAGAGGGATAGATTGACACCCACAAGTGATGTGTCAAGATACATGGGACTTCAGACAATTATAGAGAATCATTTGTATCCATGGACACCTTCAACACCCACAAAGTTCTTGTGCTTTTCCCTATATCATTTATGGGATGACGCACTTGGAGTAGCATGCCCCCAACCGGCTTAGCCGTACTACAGGGTCAGGCAGTTGATCTAGGGCCCAGATGAGGTTTGCCTCATCCCCTGAGACATGGGAGGGTTAGCACCATCTTCAATGCCCTCAATGTTGGAGCAGACTCACCACCAGGAGACCCATGTGACCCATTTTGTGCCCCAAACCCAAAATTAGGGTCCACATGATGATTTTGGAAAAAATATAGGGGTCAACCCTTAGATGGTGATTTTAGGGGGCCTCTACACATCAGTGTTTTTAAAACCGGTGGAAAAAACCGGTTACCGGTCTGACCGGCCGGTTAGCTGGGCCACCGGTCAGAACCGGCCTGAAAACCCAGTCTGGACCCCTCCTTCGCCAAAAAAGTGACCTAACCGGGCCTTAACCGGCCGGTTTAGGACGGAACCGGCCGGTTTTTAGCAAACCGGCCGGTTCCG